>JAPYYS010001662.1:0-14951 GCA_030522525.1 Campopleginae sp. 14b
CTGAGTATCAAATATTTTCGAATTTACTTATACGAGAGCTCGTCGATCCCGAGTTTTAACCCTTCGAGTGCATATTGGGTCTATCTGACCCGAGGTATTATTTAAATCGTTATATTCCGGTGATCATTCAGTTTTTTTTTTTTAATTTTTAAATTTTCAAGTTTTTCAACAAAAATTTATTTTATCTTTTTATTTTTAATTTTTTTTTCTTATAGAGACTTTTTTTTGTAATAATTTATCCATATTTTATGGCCCTTATTATAAATAACTAAATGCCAAATGATTCGTTGCCAATAATGCCAAACAATCGGTGGTGGATAATGTTTTGGGTCAAAATGACCCAGTATACATGCTATGAGTGCATATTGGGTCAATCTGACCCGAAGCATTTTTCAAATCGTTTTATTCCGGTAAATATGCATTTTATTCTTATTTTTTGTAGAGGCGTTTTTTTGATAAATTTGTTTATTGAATTTTTGACGAGAATTTCGACTAAATTTATTTTTTGACGAGAATCAAATGCCAAAACCGTCCCAGCTATTAAATGTTAAAGAATCAGTGACCGAAAATTGTTCGGGTCAAAATGACCCAGTGTGCACTCGAATGAAAATTAAAGGGAAAATACTGGGGAATTTGGTAAAAGCGTTAGTGAAAGACTCAAGTCCAGCCAGGAACTACAAAAACTCGATTTTTCACGAAAATTTCCATCCCTCAGAGTCCCCATATTTTTGGCACGTCCGCGTTTATCTCAGCCCTTAAAAAAAAATGCTATTTCACTAGAGTGTGTCGACTCACTCGAAGGGGATTTGCTTCGGCCACATAGAGGAATTTGCATAATTGTAACATTCAAAGTAAAAAATACAGTTTGAAAAGTGTCTCGGGAGTAAATCTCGTGAAAATTCAAGACCATCGTAATTATGAGATAAAAAAAAGCTCGGACGAGCGTTCTAAAGCAGATAAACCATCCGAGATATAAATTTGGAGAGTCTCTATTAGCAAGGCAAACGACAGTTGAGCGAATTTCCAGTGGGTCTTGTATGTTAAATTATGGAAATGAATTTGTCAGGTGAAAAGAAAAAAATGCCAAAATGTTTCGAGTGCATATCCGAGGGTGCTCGAGACTCTCGGTTTTGTCAGATTTTGTTTGTTTTGCCACTTACATGCCGCGTAAATCACCACGAAATATTATGTCCGCGTATGCCACGTGAATTTCGGGTCACGTATGCGCTACTTATGGACGTGATGTTATGACTCTCGCATTTTCACACAAACAAGAAACTCCCTAGTTTTAATTGGCAGGTTCAACAACTTCCAGCACTTTCTCATTTGCTTAATACGAACTTTCCACTAAAACGACAAATTATTATTAACTTTACGAATGCCTTACAAATTTCATTGATAATTCCTACAGTGATTAATGATTCGAATAACATAACAAATTCAAAAAATTCATTTCGAAAAGTAATCCTTGAAAAGTATTGAAATATATATTTTTTTAAATCTATAAATGAATTAAAAAAAAAAAAACAAAATTAAATAAAATAAAAATAAAAATATGTAAATAAATTGACGTTAAACCCATCAGAAAATAGGACATAAAAGAAAATTGGCGAATACCTCGTTTTTTTTTCTCGATCTTCCTATCGAGGTCGGTCATGATTTTTGGGATTAGCCCTTAAATAAGTGTCTATTGGGTCAATCTGACGCAATTAATTTTTTTTTTTGTAGTAAATTATCCATATGTACTGGCTTTTTAAATTTTCAAATTTTGACGAAACTCAAAATGAATGATCGAAACACTCGCCGTCATTAAATTCCAAAGATTCGGTAAAAAAAAAATGTTTGGGGTCAAAAAGACCCAGTGTGTACTGGACGATGTCTTTGAATAATATCGAGACAGAAAGCGATTGCTCACTCCGCGCGATTGTTCGACCGACAAGGGCGAATGTAACGCGATAAAAAAAAAAAGGAGAGAGAAAAAAAAAGTAAATTATTTTTGACAGGTGGGCAACAAGTGTGACGAGAGTCCCTCGGTGCGCGAAGTTCCAATGACCGAGGGAGCGGCGGAGGCGGCCAATTGGGGTTGCGGTTTTCTGGAGACATCAGCCAAGACAAACCACAACGTAAACGCGCTTTTTCGCGACCTTCTGACCCTCGAAAAAAATCGTTCGGTCTCGTTGCAACCGGTGCAGAGCAACAACGCGATAAGCCTTAAGGAAAAATGTGCCGTTATGTAAAGATTTAACAAAAAACGCCAACACGCGAGGAGGGAGACGAATCAGGGGACGTAAAGAACAAAAAAAACGAGAAAAAAATATATATATATATTTATCGATTATCATTGCGATTTTTATTCCGATTAATATATTATTATCATTATTATTGTTATCAAATCGATACGTACGTAAACGTATTTGTATATAAAATTCGATAGGCATTGAGCATTCCAACTTCCGATTATTTCCATTTTTTTTTCTTTTCGTGTCTCTCAATTTTTTTTTTTCACCAACGAAACGATTTTCCGATTTTCCGTGGCGCAAAAAATCTCTCAACGATTCATATTCAATTATCTCATGACGCGGGCAGTCCAATGACGATAGGCTGCACAGTTATTTAATATCTAGTAGTGAAAAATAAATGAAAAATAATAATTATAATAATTAAAGTAATTATAGTTATTATAACGAAACAAGACATTTGGAAATAAGACGATTTACGGTGTAGGTCGCTAATGACATGTATCATTTCTTTTTCGCATCATTCATTTTCGCTAATTAATTTTTTTTTCTTCAATTATTTTTTCACTTTGACGCGTATGAGGAATTTCAAGATTTCGCTTTTTCTTCACGTTCGTTTAACGCTTCGCCACTATTTTATACTCACTCGCGATTAGTGTAAATAATTTTATCTCTACCAGAAATAATTGAATTTTCCAATTTAACGATTTGAGGAAAATCATTCCTGCTCGGATCGAAAGAAAACGATGCACAGCACAGTTTCGAGACTATCGCTTATTCGTATTGTTCTCGAAACAAAACGACCGCGGCGTTCCTCAGATTTCGAGGATTTATTCAGTTGGAAAATTATTTTTTTATATCGATAACGCGCGATCACGAGTCGGACCGAGAGAGAATAAAAGAATAATAAAAATTACGAACATTGGAGTTTGCGTCGTTGGAGTCTCATATTTCATCCAATCACAAATTGCAATATTTTTCCAATCGCCTCAATATTTCTTGGCCATTTTATTTTTCGTTCCCAGAAATCTTTACCGATCGAATCTGCAGTTTTATTTTTCGCTCCGATTCCAATGAAATTCAATGAATTTATTGGTTCCTTTGCAAGCCAACGATGCAAACTCCAACATAATAAAATTCAACATTTGTATAGCGATCAGTTTCGAGCTCCGAGAATAATGTAAAGTTGGCCCTTTTCCTCCGAATTATTATTTGGAGTAAATTCACGCTCCTTGATAAGGCTGCGAGTCGCACGAGACGAGATTATCCGGAGGAAAAGAGTGGAAACTTAAGCTCTGGACGAATAAAAGTTTGGACGTTTGAAATGCTCGTCGAGGGGAAAGGAGATGAGCAAAAATGAATTAAAAATGACGAAGTTACATTTAACCAAAATATACAAGAAAAAGAAAAAGTAAATACATTGATAAGAATTGTTACGAGATTGGTTTTTGTTGAATAGTTGTAAGATTTTTGTAATTACGCTAATTAGAATTTATTATCGTCAGGTAAATGGCACGAAAAAGGAAAAGGGAATAAGAGAGAAGAGTTTAAAGAGGAGAGAGTATTTATATGAGGAAGAAATAAAGAGAGAGCACAAAGCGAGTTGGTGCAGAAAATTATTGCGCACTACGAAAAGTGTGGCAAAAAAACTGTCGAGAACAATTGAATTTTTAAATCGTTCGTGCTGACAAAAAAAAAACGGTAAATAGTGATTTATCTCGTAAGTTTTTAGCCGTTGTTCAATACGTAGCGAACGGTACATTGCGATTAGCGCCTTCTCGACACCAATGTCACTAACAAAAGCTACTAAATTACCGAACAGAGAAACATTATCAGCGTGAAAATATATGCCATGCTCTTTATTATAACGACTGTCTCCCGTCGATCCAATTATCGACCAAACACTTTTTATTATACTTTTCTTAAGGATGTATTTTCCAACTGAAGCGGCGTCAAAACTTTTACGACGTGATATAATTACTCTATTACTCTTATGAAGAACCATCGGAATTTCATTATTTATTAACAAAACTTTAATAAAAAAAAGACTCGACCTTTCTAATCCTGGAACGGTTACCTTTTTTTTTTTTACCTAGTCCGGTAACCTGGGGTCAAAATGACCCCAGTTTTGAAAAATTCATATCTCTGGTAAAATTTAACGAAAAGATTTCAACTTGGGCTCATTCTTTTCGTTTTTTAATGCAGGATCACGTGAGTCTGGCGAAATTTGGTTCAGTGTAGAAATAATAAGTGAAAAATGCGAAGGGGCCCGGGACTAAGCCTGGGGTAGTTTTCGACCCCGCGTTACGGTTCCAGGGTTGAAAATGTCACATACGTTGAAATTGTCTCCAGAATGAATTATATCCTCAATGAATTTCGTCCAATAATTGAATAAGCACATTTTTCAATGAATTTATCGAGTTATTTTTGGCATTATATAAAAATGTGATGCAATGGTCTCAGTTCCTCTGGCTGCTTAGCACCAACTTCATTTTTATTATAAACACAGTCCTCCTACTTTATTTTGACTAAAATAATAATTGGATCATGGAAGATATATCGTTGAGAAAATGCAAACAACGTTGAAACATAAAACAACAGGATTTGACCGAAAATCACTATACGAGAAGCCCGGCTTTTCCCCACTCTGACTCGTCACAGATGTCTCTCCTTCGCTCTCTGGCTTCCACCAGTTAATTTAACTTTTATGAGAATATTGAGCAGTAGAACTCTCACACGTTTCTATCGAGAAACTAAGCGGCTTTCCTCGAACGAGATTCTTCGAAAAACAAACACACACAAAAAATAACAGAAATTTAAAGCACTTAAAGAAAAAATAGACAAACCTTCGACATGTTCACTAAATATATTCATTACTCCGAACTTTGTAAATAAAAGAAGCGACTATTGAGGAATCAACACACGAGGCATTGAGGAAACTCCAATGCCGTACAAAACGTTTCATTTTTTTTACAATCCATATGAAAAAAAATATCGAATCCCAAAATGCCTTGATCGCACGAAATAAAAATTATCGGATTTACTAATTCGATGGAATTAACAACGAAATTATTCATTGTCCACGACTTTTTTCTTTTTTTATAGATTCGAGAATGAATTTTCGGATGAGTTGAATTTTTGAATTTTCGATAAAAAATTATATCGAAATTTTTGTTCGTAACGTCTTTTCTTCAATTTTCAGCTCGATCTTTTTTTTTTTAAATCCTTCGATTAACAAAATGATGAAATTCTCAAAATCCATGAGTTTTGATCCCATTGGTTAATGTTGCCAGAGCCACTCAAAATTTAAGAATTCATTGTAAAAAAAAATTTCGTATCAACGACTAAAAATTCGTTCAGCAGAACATGAAGAAGATATAGCTCGATGTGAAAATGCAATTTGGTTTTTTTTTTACATTCATTTGAATTTAACGAGATGCACAGCTTTTCGAAGTTTCCTCAATGATTAAATCCATCACTCCATGCTCAGTCGAATAAAAACAAAAGGATATTAACTCATAATTCCATCGAGTGACAATATTGATAAGAAATTTTTTATATATATTATTATATAGATATAAAACTCGTTCACTACAAAAATCTCATATAGACTGCACCAAAGTACAATTTATAAGAACCACGAAGAAGGAGTCTCGTCAAGTCCAAGTTTTTGCGGCGAGAATTCAAACGGAGAAATAAAAATTACTTTACGTTAGTTTTGCAGTGACGTCTAAGGATTTTGAGTCGCAAATGACGATGAATAAGAAAATTCGGAAATTTTGGTACGTTTTTGTAAGAAGTATTCGGAGAGCTCGTGTAGAAATTTCGTCTCATGGAAACTGATCTCTCTTCGCGACAAGTATTTTTTAAGACTCGTCAATTTTCCACAATCTAAAAGAGAGCAACGAAAACAAATCCAAATTACTTGATAAATATTTTTTTTGTTTGTTCACCAAATTTTCATTGAAATAATTTCAATTTTCAAAAATTAAATTAAATCTCAATTTTTTTAAATTAAATTAAATTTCAATGTTTAAAAATAATGTATCGCGAAATTTTGACATGACCTCGTAAATACTCGATACAAAAAACATTAACAAATTTCTCGAATTTTCTTATCATTTTTTGTTTCAATCCTTGGAGTAATGACGATAAAATTCTTAAAATTTGTTATGTTTTTACAATAAGTATTCGAGAGGTCGTGTACAAATTCCACGATGATTGCGAGGCTATTTATTGAACAATTAACATTAACAAATTTTATAATTACTCAAGATCCTTAAGCATAGCATGCTGGACTGCCGGAAGTGTAATAAACTTTTGTCGCATTCAGAGATTAACTTGGCGAATATCATGTGAGAGAATTCGACCGAAATGGAATGTCGAATTGAAAGGGATTAATTTATCGAGGTAACGAGCGAGACCGAGCCAAATCTCCACTTGGCTTGGATGTCATGCATGTAAATATATACGTAAAGGACATGCTTGTCAATGTCATGAGAGCAGGTGGAGAGACTTCTGTTGGAAAAGCTTGACTTTTCGATACGAAGGATAAATGTAGCAAAGCCTGATGGCTCCTCAGACATTTCATATACTCGAAGCATATCGACGACAATGAATTATCGATTATCGAATAACGATTTTTGTGCATATCATTGCTGCGAAAAATCCTCTTCTCGTCTCGGTTATGATATCGTACAAACTCAGTCAAACTTTCACGAGATACATCCTTTTTTCATGACTATCTATTCGTCCTATTTTGAAAAACTCTATTACAGTCGTGCGTTTAACTTTGAAATTGCTAAAATACGAAACGATTCTGCGGATCGCCATGAATGAAAAATTTCCTATACAGTGCAATTTTATCATTAACCCTCCGTAGACAAGCTACGATTAGCCTACCTTCCTAGACACACATGGGTCTGAGGTGCCCTTTGTTTTTTCACCGTACTTGGACTCGTTTAAAAAATGTTGAAAAATTCAGAATTGGGTGATGAATAAAAAATCTTCTTTTATTATTTTTATTTAACCTTTTTTTTTGCCTATTTCGGTGAGCTGGGGTCAAAATGACCCCAATTTTGAAAAATTCATATCTCCGGTAAAATTTAACGAAAAGAGTTCAACTTGGGCTCATTTTTTCGGTTTTAAATGCAAAATCACGCGAGGCTAGGCAATTTTGCTCGGAGTCGAAAAATTCGTCAAAAATTTGGTAAAACCATACAAAACGGGAGAACGAAGGGAAAAAGGGCGCCCGACTTAATCCTAGACCGGTAATCTTATTTTTTTTGACCTATTCCGGTAACCTGGGGTCAAAATGACCCGAATTTTAAAAAATTCATATCTCCGCTAAAATTGAACAAAAACAGTTCAACTTGGGCTCATTCTTTTCGTTTCTTAATGCAGGATCGATACAAAAATCGAGATATTGAAACGATTCGCCGAATGGGCTGGACAGCCCGGACCCATGTGTGTCTACGGAGTGTTAAAAAAAATGATTTCGATTATTCTGATTAAATGAAAAGTCTCTACGTCAACTATATTGACTATCGATAATCATGCGAATATCTATTTTCTAAATTCCTTGAAAACAGATCAAATATTTTACTTGAACAGATACAAACTGTACTCGACTTCGTATCGAAGCAGCTTCGTCTCGTATGGGAATTATATTCAAAGGATCACAGACCGCGTTAGAGAGAAAAAAGAAAACAGAGTAAGGAAGGACGAACGAACGAACTTGTCGAACCCGATAGAATAAAAATAACTCGAAGGCGCGAAGTTGCTAAGTTTTCGAACAAAAATCTAACAATTACGATGAAAAAAAAAAAAAAAAAAAAAAACCATTCCAAACGAGAAAACGAAAAAAAAAAAAAAAAAAAAAATTAAAAAAAAAAAATAAAAAAAAAAGGGGAGGGGAGGGGGAGGGGGGGGAGAATTCTGCGAAGAGAGGGTGTGCGGGAGCGAGAGAAGAATTTTGAGAGTGCGAAAAGAATGGATGAAGAGAAAAGGTTTTAGTGAATAAGTGCGGCGAAGCGATTAATACGAAGAAACAAACCAAATTAAATGAATAAATGGTTTAATAAAAACGAGAGATATCTTCTGATTTTCGGGGCCAATCGGAGTCGAGGGAGATCGCGTGATCCCTCGGACACGTGCTCACTCTGCTATTTTATTGTTAAAACCAAAAATTGAATGAATAAACAAGACAACACTACGAGAGACGAGACGTTTTTTAATCCTACGTTTGAATGAACAAAACGCACACCTGGACACGATCATATTTGTCGTATCGATGGGGCATTCCACGTTGAATCCTCCCAACTATTCGGGTCAAAATGACCCAAATTTTGAAAAATTCATATCTCCGGTAAAATTTAATGAAAAACCTTCGACTTGGGCTCATTCTTTTCGTTTTTTCGATGCAGAATCACCTGAGCCTGGGGTCAAAATGACCCCAATTTTGAAAAATTCATATCTCCGATAAAATCCAACGAAGAGCCTTCAACCCGTGCTGATTGTTTTCGTTTTTTCATACAGGATCACGTGTCGAGCCTGGGCAATTTTGCCTGAAGTAAAAAAAAATCGTCAAAAAATCGTCAAAAAATCGGCGCGGAGTTTGAGGTTTCCGTCTGAAAAAATTGAGCGTGAATTTGAGCGTTGGAAATATTTTCAAATCGATCATGATTGAAGAAAAAAAATGTTTAAAAATCAAAACGAGCCTATTATTCTGCAACAAAAAACAAAATAACACATTCCCTCGAGCCATAAATTTGTTCGATAGTCAATAAACTCTCATAAAATGCAAAAGGACAGCGACATTTATTTTTTGCTCTTATTTTCCACGAATTAACAAAAAAATATTAGAACAAAATTCGATTCAACGCGAAATGCCCCATACGATGGTACAAGCGATCTCTCCACATGTGTACAGTGGCGCGTGTGTTTTATTCTTCACAAAATATATGTTGAATTTCATCGACCACGAAAGTTTGCGATTCGACTCATTTTTCCTAAGATTCAATTGAATAAAATGGAAAAAAAAGGAGAAAAAAAAAACGTGTAACGATAAAAAAAAGTTTCCAAGCTTCGGAATATGGAGGAGAGAGCAATTTTAAAGATAACACGGCGAGGATATGTAAATCTATTCTTAACACATGTAGGGAAAAAAAGTGCGTGAAAAAAAAGCGCGTGTATTAGCTCAGAAATAGCCGGATAATTAATCCCCCTCGAAGGTCTCATGGTTTGCCTTCACTTAGGGTTGGAAATTGAGCCCATAGTCTAAACACGAACGATACGCAGCTCGCATACGCGAATTCCCCTACCACCACAAGAGCAATGTTAATTTTAATCTTGTATAACGCGGCCGCTCGTTCGAGCTCAGTTTTAATAATAAAAAAAAAAAATAAAAAAAAAAACTATATTAAAACTTGTGTCCTTTGACAGCCTTTTTTAGGTGCGAAAAAGTAGATGGACGAAGTATCGACGCACGAGAAGCAAAATGGCCCGTACCAAGGAAGCACAAACATTTTTAACCTCCACGATCGAATCTACGCGATTTATTTACATTTTCACCGTGTCGTGTGCTAAATAGAGGGAAGCAGATTAAGGGAAAGAAAAGAAAAAAACGAGCAAAGGCGAAGGACTTTTCAGCGTTTCCGATCCGTTACTATTTTCCGTGACAAGTTTTTTAGGTTAAATCGAATCGATACTTCAATAAGTTTTTGGCGCGCTCCCGATTCTCGTACGCTGCTATATTATTGGTGATTGATATGTATACAAATTTGACAGTTATTACGTGTTATTATTGGTCGGCGAGACAATTGCCTCTCAAGGACGCGAGCGCGTGTGCGCGAAGTGTGATACGAAGAAGAAAAGAAAAAACGACAAATATTTAAGAAATAATGAGTCGCGAGAACCCGATGAGATTTGCGATATTGTCCTGGGTACGAGGGGCCAAGATTCGTCATCTCGGCTTCGAGCTTTTTGGTCGTGTGATATTTCCTCTGAACTCATTCCAACGCGGTCAAACAAAATGTAAACATGCAAAAATATTTTTGCGAGACGCCTCAAAAAACTAAAGTGAGACAGTTCCGTTTCTCTTTCACGCTCTCTAACCAAAAGTTATCGAACTATATTTCAACATGGCGAACCAAAAATCCAGACTTAACGACACGAACGAGGCATATTTAATAAAAGCACATATCAAAGTCAAGTCACTAAGACGGAATCTGTAAAAGGGAATGATTTGTATAGAAAAAAAACAAACAAGCAAAAGCATTTACGAAAATATTCACAAATGTGTTTGCGCATTTTTAGGGATTACCAATTATGTAACGATGAAAATGAAAAAAAAAGGAAATACATCCCGCACGCTTGGCACGACGAATTGTATTATTGCGTGAGACAAACAAAAAGTTACTCTCAATCTATTGTCGTACTCCGGTCGTTAGAACCCGCGCCAAAATCAAACCGACGAATAAATAGAATCGCGTCTACCAAGTTGGAAGCAAGGAAGAGCAAGTTATTGAAAACAAAACAAAACCAGTTTGGACGAAATTGTACTTGTATAAAGTTGTTTAATGAATTATACGATCTTGATTCTCTTGCCAGCATATCCGAGTCCACCAATTCTTTCTCCTTTTTCTCATTCCCTTCCCGATAGACGATAGACGACGAAAATGCGAACGAAAACCACGCGGGAACGCGGAAATCTCGATGTAAAACTCCTGACAGTTTTATTCATGGGTCCAAGGTCACATTAGCAAAAACTTGGAAGCAGAGGATTCGATTTTTTTTCAGAGCTAACATTCGCGGTTGCGGTCCGTCCCAAAGCGATGTGGTTGATCGTGTTACCGTGTAGCAAAGATTTTTTCGGTTGGGAAAGGCAAAAAAATACTTCCCGTTCTGATGATTACAACGGGGCCATTTTACCGACCGACGGTAAGGTCGGTAACGTCAATTTCTTCACTTATTGACGTTAAACATGTCCAAGGTGTATAAAAATCCGACATTCGATGAAAATCATAAGAATTGTTTTTCAAAAATGGGTTCTCATTTTGGAAAAAAAATTTTTCGTTATTTTTCAAGAATTCGATTTATTTTTCGAAATTCAGAGAGAATGCTCGCCCCTTTGGGGGTTTGTGGGATTTTCACTGACGAAAATTGAAATGATTAATAAATAAATGAGTTTTATATGAATTTTATTAAAATTATAAATTACGGCGGGTTAGTTGTCTTTTTACAATAGATTCGGAAGAGTAATTATTCCTGATTGAATATAAGCGATCGAGGAAGTCGAAACGTGGGCAAAAATGATTGGCGCCCCTTTTCCATTCTGTTGCAGGCGATTCAACTCCACTGGCTGTAAAAAAACGTTTTCCTTCCTACTGAAACAAAAAAGCGTTCCATCGTTTGAACGAGACCAACAAATATTGAACAAATATTTTTATAATTTTTCAATTTTTTAATATAAAAATAATAAAAATACTAAAATAAAATAAAAAAATTTATCCATCACTCAGTCGAGGTTTTATTCCTCCGGATCCAAAACTACTTCCCCGAATTTTTGCAGATTTTTCAATGACTCCAAATACAGCAATAAACATTAGGGTCCCCCAGACCCATCTGTGTCTGCGGAGGAATAACCACAATGAAAAAAAAAAAAAAATCGAGAAATACGTCAATTTAAAATACAAAACGACTTCATAAGATTTTTGGGATCTCGCGGTTGTATTCTTCAAATTTATTTCGTAACAATCGCAATTATTATTGGCGCTCAAATATGAAAAAATCGTAAAAAACACTAAAAAGAATTGGAGAAATTCGTGAAAATCGAAAAAAATTGCAAAAATTCAATTTTCATGATAAAAAAAAAAGAAAATTCCAAATGAAAAAATTTTCAAATGCGTTAATTTAAAATACAAAACGACCTCGTAAGAGTTTGGGGAACTCACGATTGTATTCTTCAAATGAACCTCGCAACAATCGCAGTTATTATTGGCACTCAAATATGGAAAAATCGTAAAAAACACTAAAAAAAATTGGAAAAATTTCTGAAAATGGGAAAAAATTTCAAAATTTTTATTTTAATAATAAAAAAAACCAAAATTCCAAAAAAATTAAAAAAATTCAAATGCGTTTATGCAACATACAAAAGGGCTTCGTGAGATTTTTGGAAACTTGTGGTTTCTATTGTTTAAACTTACCTCGTAACTACTAAATGGAACATGGGCAAGCCCGGATTGGATTTCCTGTAATGTTGAGTGCTCGAATAAACGTTGTAGGAAATTTTCAAGTCGCTTTTTTTCTGCCTAACAGTTTTTTCCCCGGCCGGTTTAATAATTCTCAGTCTTTCATAAACCTCGCCAAAGTTTCGATGTTTTTTCGGATTGATCAAGGGTTTGATGGTTTGCCCAACGATTTCGATCTCATTGAGGCCTTCGTCGTGTCTCCCATTTTCGTCGTCGACCAGCGTGATCGTTTTGGCTTCTCGCCATTTTTGTTTGAGATCGGCCCACGAGGAAGTTCCCGGAAGTTTGACGAATGTCGGTTTGTCGACGTCCGACTGGCTAGGACCTCGGAAAAAGCGGTTGCCCAGAGGATGTCTCTGGCCTCGATTCTGGACCATCTGATTGCTGCCGAATTGGTTGGCATAAGAATATTGGCCAAAATTATTTTGCATGCAAAAGGAGCGCAGGGAGGACGCGGCCATTGCCGCGCTCCAAGTGACATTCATGTTATGGAACGGATATCGATTCTGAGCGTTGAACCAGCCGCCTCGACTCGGGCCCGCTAAATGCTGCGGAGGGAAACCTCCCGATGGGCCGCACATGTACATCCCGAAGGTCATTCGCGCAGGCTCCGGATTGTATGGGACAAAGGCGTTTGCGTTGTTCGACGACATGTTCGCATCGTTTTCGACGCTGGCCCCGTTCAGCCTTCGCCTTTCTCGTAACGGCCTGTCCCGCTCTTCCATCCGCCGCAACTTTCTTGTGTCGTAACGGTAAGTCGATTTCGATTGGACTCCATGAGGCACGTATCGCCGAGAAATATTCTCGGTTATGAATATCTGGTTCGCTATGTTTGGCAGACAATTCAACATCTCCATACGCGACATCAGGATCGGCACTTCTTCGGCTTCGTCGTCCGATAGCTCTATCACCTGGAAGACGAAGGATGAGTATGAGATCTTGGATCGATTTAGTGAGATTGAGTTTAGTGAAGATTTCGCGGTAGGGTCTCAACGACCCCAGGCGATTTTAAATCCCGCGCCCTTTCTCGCTCCGTACTCCCATTTCTTATCGTTTCGCCGGATTTTTTAAATTAATTTTGATCAAACAAAATCGCCCTGGACTCACGGGATTTCACATCAAAAACCGAAAAAAATGAGCTCCAGTCGAACGCTTTTCGTTGAATTTTACCGCAGATACGAATTTTTCACAAAATTAGGGTCATTTTGACCCGAGTTTATCCAAATCATCAAAAACAACAAATTCTAGGGTTAACGTTTTATGGACCAAATTTGTTACCTCGTGTTTAGATTTTTTAGTTTCTGGCGAATCGGCCGTCACGTCTGCGCTCTTTCGTTTATCGAGCGTCCTTTCATTCTCACTTTTAGAGGAACCAGCAGGACTTTCTGTGGCGGTGACGTTCACCACCGACTTGTCGTTTCTCTTCGGCAAAAGTTTAACGTTTCTTTGGATTCTGGCGCCTGGCCATTTGGGCACATTGAGTTCGGAAGTCGAGGGTTTGTCCTTGACGATTTTGATCGGCGGCAAAATAGTCTGTTCCGAAATTATTTCAACTCGAGCATTTTTCGATTTTCGTTCCACGGACTTGTCGACGCTCGAATCTTCGCTCTCCACGTCGTTAGCAATTTTCGTATTTTCAGAATTGCCATTTATCGTTATCACCATTTTCTCAACAACTTCCTCAACGTCTTTCTCAATTTCCAGCTCCCGCTTACTCCCCAAAGACTGGACAGGTTCTGCATTTGTTCCCGCCATCCAAAGCCCATTCTCCGGATCGACTATCACTTTTTTTCTATGCACCGGCTCCGAATGACGAGAATTTCTCCCCTCCTGTGATTTGTCGTAATTAAAACGCTGCAAACGATATCCCAATCGAGTCAATTGACTGTAAACTCTGTATTCGTCCAACGTGCAGTCAGAACCTTTCGATTCTATCAGAAGCTCGTAGGCTTGTTGAATCGACAAGGGAATCCCTTCCCACATGAGCTCCAAACATTCCTGCAAAAATTTCAGCAACCTCAGAGGTGACAATAATTTTTGATGATTTTTTATCTTCTAGGATTTCCAGCCGAAATAATGTTCGATTGTAAAATTTGGTGCGGCTATTTTTTTCATGCCTTGATTACAGTTTTTATCGAGTGACCTGAATTACTATGGGATGATACGATTCACCATGGGTTTTTGGGTATAGGATCAATTTTTTGTCCGTAGAAATAATTTTTTCTGTTTTTTGAGTATAAAGTCCATTTTTGTCCTGAGAAATATTTTTTTCTGGTGTAGAAACTTTATTGGTGTTAATTTTTATAGGATCACACGGTTCACCATGGTTTTATGGGTAGAAAGTCGATTTTTTGTCTTTAGAAATATTTTTTCTCCCTGAAAAAGGTATAAAGATTATTTTTTATGTTTAAAAATATTTTTTCTGGGGTGGAATTTTTTTTATTGCTAATTTTTATGGGATCAT
>JAPYYS010001663.1:0-24945 GCA_030522525.1 Campopleginae sp. 14b
TTAGGAATATTTTTTTTGGCATGGAAATTGTTTTGTTGTTAATTTTTATGGGATCATACGGTTCACGATGGTTTTTTGAGTATGAGGTCGATTTTATAGCGGTAGAGATATTTTTTCTGTGAGAGGTATGTTTTTGTTAGAGAAATAAAAAGTTGAGTGAGACGTAATGCGGACTTACAGTCTCCAGGAGAATCAATGCCTCTTCGGGAATGAGAAAGAGACTGGCACCAATCTCGTATCCAAAATTTGCCCAGTCGTTGCCAATTTTTTTGGTTACCCTCGCACGCTTTTGTTCGGGGAACCATTCGGCCCTTGCTAATTGCGAGGACCGTTCGACCCTCTCGATACCCAGTAAAAACTCACGACTGTCTAGGCCTTTTTCAATTTGTTTCTTTTCCAGCCAAGATCCGTTCGGCTCGAATTCTTTGCTTCCTCCTATTTTTGGTAATGTTCTTGAAGATTCGTCCCATTCCTTTCTCGCGTTGGAACAAATTCCTTTATTTCTCAGCAGTTCCTGAGCACTACGGAACATGCAAATGGTGACCAAAGAAAAAGTTTAAAAGAGATTCGTCGATTGGAGGAAAACAAATTCATTTGTTAATAAATTAGGCTCGCTTCGAATTTTTCGTCAATTTTTTTTTCGGAAAATAATTATAAATAAATTTTTTTTAGGAAAGACGAAAAAAACCGATCTTTGCATATTTTAATCGGCTTAACATTTTTTTTTCCATTCATTTGTATCAATTGTGATAATGACCAATTATCAACTAAAACTGATTCATCATAGAGATCGAAATAATAATTTTTGCTGATCATTTTTGCACGTACTTCAAATGTTTGGCACGAATCGTTGCAGTTTTTTCCTCCATTTTGTAGGTTAGACACTTTATTATGAAAACAACTGATGCGTGTGTGAAGGTAATAGAGGATGAAAAACAGTAAAGATGTGTACATGGAGTTTGTTTTAAAAATCAATTGCAGAAATATTCTTTTGGGATATTAACTCCAAATATTAGGCGAATATTCATAAGAACAAACATGGCTCTTTGTAAAGTATTCACGAGGCTGTAAGGTGAATTGAATTAATAATTATAAGAACGAAACAAATGTGGGAAAAAAATTGAGCATTTGTTGACGTCCGGCGAAATATGACACATGTTCGTGTAGCACCGAGTAAAAATTTCTCGATGTTTGCACATGCTGATTTCCTGACGTGTTCTTTAGTCGATGCTGTCATCTCATGGGAGTTCTCAGAACACGAGCCATTCGGAAGGCAACGGTTATCAGCGCCAGAGATGAATAGGGAGATCTCCGATACTACACGGCCAGGAATCATGAATTTTTGGAAAGTTTGCACTTCTATGTGCTTTCGAACTCGATGCCATAACCTTTAAATTAGTGCGAGAACTGTCGTGATAGTTGGCGGTGGTCTAACTGTACATAAATATATGTGGAAGTTGGATATTGGGAGGAGTTTTCATCAGTTTGAAAGATTCACGAAACGAGGTAATTTTAAAGACTCAACAAACAATAACGAAGACCAAACGATCGAATTCTACAGGCTTGAAGAAACGTTACTAAAAAAATGCACCGAATTAGATCTAAAAATTCGGACGTGCCAGTTAAACTTTGATAAATCTCCATCTTGATCCCTGCATGTGTACTTGACGCCTCCCTTTTAATTTCTACTGCGGGACATTGTTCACGATCTAATTCGACAAACATGACGTTTTTCTTTCCCCCACTCCCGGTATATTATGATATATTTCTTCATATAATTAATTTAATCGAAATTTTGCCGATTCTTTGTTATCATCGATTTCCTCATTGTGCATTTTTCGTCGTAAATATTATCGAGACCCATAAATATGGAAAAATCGTGAGAAAGACTAAAAAAATTGCAAAAAATTCCTGAATATCGAAAAAAAATTCCAAAATTCTAATTTTGATTATGAATATGCCAAAATCCCGAAGAAATCGATGATGAAGTCAAAAAATCATTTCTTCTCGAACTCCTATCCCATTAAATTCCGTCATTAGCTTCGAAATCATTAACGAACCATAAAAACTGACTAGACTGTTGTGTATTTAGCGGAATCGCAAAACTCCTGAAAAACTGTTAAAAAAAGTGGCATAATGGCGGAATTGGCGGCGTTGCTGCGTCAGGACATTCCGGAAGGCAGGACGAATTTGGCGGACAGTCACACGAATTTGGAGAGAGTGGCGGAATATTGCGAGGCGAATTATTTCCAAGCGGAAAACAAGAGGATAGCGTTGGAGGAGACAAAAAATTATACGACGCAGTCCCTGGCCAGCGTCGCTTACCAAATAAACACGTTGGCTTACAATTTCCTGCAACTGTTGGATTTACAAACGTCCCAGTTGGCGGAAATGGAAAGCCAAATGAATCATATCGACCAGACGGTCATGATCCACAAGGAAAAAGTTGCCAGAAGAGAAATTGGCGTCTTGACGGCCAACAAGATGACGACCAGGCAATACAAAATCATTGCGCCGGCCAATCCCGAGAAGCCCATTAAGTATGTCAGGAAAAGTATTGACTACACGATTCTCGACGAGATCGGTCATGGCGTCAGGAGCTCCGGGACTCCCCGGAGCAAACAGCGAGGCGGCAGTCAAGGCAGCGTCCAAAGTTTGGGCGCCGCGTCCACCGGCTCTGGTTTGGCCGCCGCAATGGTCGGCCCGGCACCCACGACCAAGCCCCCCACCCCTCCGCAAGCCGTACGCACCGGAACGCTCAGCAAAGGCTCCCGAGAATACAGAACTCCGCCGGCCGTTGCGCCTCCTCAGGTTCCCAGCCACTACGCTCCGAATTATCCTCTCGGACATCCCCGACGAGAGCGCGGACCCGGCTACAGCACTTTGCCTCTCCACGCTCACACGACCTCTCATTCCGCCCACAACAATCACAACTCCAACACTTTGGGCCAACACACTTCGCCGCCGCAGATCGGCACCGTCCACCCTCTCCAAAGCCATCCCCAAATCCCTCCGCCCGCGCCTCCCAGCGTCACAGGATCCTCAGGATACTCGTCTGAGCAACACATCACGATGCCGCGTGAGTCTTTATGATTTTACTTTTTTCTTGAGCCCGCCGCATCGTGTCCTGTAGACAGATTTCTGGGCAAACGTAAAAATTGGGATTCTGGGCTTGGGGTTCGGATGAAAAGCATTTTTCGAATTTTCGACACTTTCTTTTAATTGGGAATGAAAGTTCGAATTTTTCTAGAAATCTTCCAGTTTTTTTTTGAGTTTGGGTTCGAGGAGAACATTTTGCTTAAGCAAAACGCTCGTAATGAGTCAATTGTAATTAAAACGTAACGTGCAAAGATCCAAAAGCGATTTTTCTAGTAACGTTCTATTACCTTTGTCTATCAATTATTTGTTCAATTTGAGAAATCATGACAATGTTCTTACCGATTTTCTATGTCAATCCTAAAAAAATATCGATTTATTGTCCTTACCAAATATTGGATGAGAATCATTAATTCTGCTGTAGAAAAAACAGAATTTCGTTGCATTCCAACGATGCAAACTTCAACATCATTTTTCTTGAAATAAAAGTTCAAACCATGCGGCATAAATCTCACAAGATTTCGAACAATAAAACGAACTAATGCCCAAAACATGAAAAGTGGACATTTAAGCTCAACAATTGATTTAAAAAAACAAAAATTTATTCGATTTTCCGGGAGTAATTTGAATGGTATGACTTGTGGATGGGACTATTGGCTAAAAATAATTCGAGCGTTGGTAATCATTCAATTACATTGTGTTTCGTTGCTCGCGATTCGTTGGACGTGATGTGTTGTTTTTTTTTATTGGATTAACAGCCCCTCCATCACCATTGGTCGGGATTGGCAGCGATTTGGGCGATTATACCGGACATCATACGTTACCACATAGGCTATCGCATCAGATAAGTCGTAGCAGCGGAGCGAGTAGCCCACCGCTGCCTCCACCACCGCCACCAGAGCAGGACGAGCATCCGCAATTCGGACGGCCTCAACAATCCAGCGGTGCGATAATGCCGATTGTTCCTGACGAGGAAGATTTACCAGGCTGGGTGCCCAAAAATTACATTGAAAAAGGTAAGCATTCTCTTACGACTTACGTCGAACCTTTATCGTGTTTATCGAAAAATCTGAATCTTGGATCATTTTTGTTTTAATGATGGGGTCAAAATGACCCTGAATTTGAAAAATTCATATATCCGGTAAAATTTAACGAAAACCGTTCAATTTGGGCTCATTCTCTTAGTTTTTTTTTCATGCAGAATCACGTGAGTCAAGGACAGTTTTGTTTTGAGTCAAAAAATTTGTCAAATTTTTCAAAAAAAAATTTCAAAATTTGTCGAAAATTCGATAAATCGATGAAAAACCGAGAACGAAGGGCGCAGCGGTGTGGAATTTTTTCTGCGATCGTTTCCGACCCCAGCTTATCGTTCTAGGGTTAAAAAAATGTTTTTTTTTTAATTTTTTAATCTTCAAAATGCTTATCATTAGAAAAATGTAACCTCAAGATGCTAATTTTTGTAATTTTCTTGCAGTCGTTGCGATTTACGACTATTACGCTGACAAGGAGGACGAGCTGAGCTTTCAGGAGAGCAGCGTTATTTATGTATTGAAGAAGAACGATGATGGATGGTGGGAGGGCGTGATGGATGGCATAACGGGTCTGTTTCCGGGTAATTACGTGGAGCCATGTGTCTGAAATTATGTTTGCCACTCCATAGCCAAACTGCGAAAGATCCAAGCTTAAGAAGATAAGCTCGATCCTTTATTATTAATTATTCTACCAATGAACAAATCGAGTTCTTCGTGAAAAAACAAAATTCTCTTTTTTTTTCTCGTTACAATTTTAAGACACGAAGTTCTCCTCAAATATCATGATAATTTTCAGCCTGCGACTCAAATACGTAAGAAAACAAAAATTCAAACTTACTGCTCGTAGAATAATCTCAATGCCTCGTCATTGAGTCACGGAATTTAGGCATTTCGATCAACGTAAATAGCATATAAGCCAATTGTCGTAATCACTCGATCCCCCTTTCATTAATTTCATATTTATAAACGTCTTTATGGAGCCCCAACTACCGAATCACCGTTCGATCGATTTTTAGTCAGCGCGTCACGTTATTTAATCTCCGCGCTAAAAATTCGATTAAAATTTCTTATTTTTACTCCAAATTCAATGGAAAGATTTTTCACTGATTTCTGGAGTAGAAAATTAAGGCTTTTTCCAACAAAAAAAAAAAAAATACCGAAAACATTTCGCGTCGATTTTAGTAAAAAAAAATTTCACATTGAAAAAAGTTTTTTTTTTTTCCTTGAAATTTGATCGAATATTTTGTATTTTTTTTGTGATTCTAAAAGGTCAATCTTCAGATTTTTCGCTGATGGTCAAATTCTGATTTCTGGAGTGAAAAATTGACGTTTTTTGAAATCTCCGGTCGATTTTAGTGAAAAAATATAAGAAAAATAGGAAAAGCTTTCTTTATGGATTAAAAAAAAAATTTCACGAGGCATCGTGTTTGAATATATTTTTTTAACTCGCTGGAATCGTCTTTGCAAATTTAACTCTCAGGGAAACGCGTTTTTTTCTTGGAGTTACGATAAAAAATTGATCTCTGGATGAGAGGGATCGTCAGTTTCGCACACACACTCGAAAGTATAAAAAAATAAACGCGAAAAAAAAAAACGAAAAATCGGAATAACCCGTTGAGACGAAAATACTATTATTTTTTTTTTCGAATTGCATTCCATGGATTTTTGGCAACGTGGAAAATTGATGGAATAAATAATTATGCTTTTCGTTTCTATTGAAAAATTAAACGAGAAAATAAAAGAAAAATCAGGCCAACGCGGTGAGATGTTTTTTTTTTTTCAAATTTTAATTCATGGAGTTTTGGCAACGTTGAAAATTTATGGAATAAAACATTATGCTTGTTTTTTGATTGAAAAAATAAACGAGGAAAAAAAATCGGAGCATCCGGAGAAAAAAAAACTTTTTCTTTCATTTTCAAATTTTAATTCTTGGATTTTTGGCAACGTTGAAAATTGATGGAATAAAAAATTATGTTTTTTTTTTTTTTTTTATTCGAAAAATACCGAGAACATTTGTCGCTATTGGGATAAACGAATAACCCGAACCATTGCTCATCATGGGAAATATCGAACGTTTCATATTTACTCTTATAAATATGGATTTTAGTGGGATGCAGAAATAAAAATATCATTAAATCCTTCATCCAAATCAAACGGAAGAGAGAAAGAGAAAAAAAAAGTCAAACTTTTGTACACTCACCCGAAAAGCTGTATTTTTCGACAAAGCCAAGAGAAAGAAAGAAAAATCGAGAGGAATATTTATACTTATTATTATAAAAAGTCTCGATTGATCGTTTAATCATAGGAAATGATTGAAAACAATGTATCGTGTTTGAAGTTAAAGTAACGTACGTATTTCTATATGAACATTTTTCCGTGACCAAGTAGAATCGATAGTAATAAATCAAAATATCACAACTTTCTTGCCGAAACGTGGAATCATCAAAAAGAGCAAAAACAACCTGAAATAGATAAGATTTATTATCCTGGCTTTTTTATAGTCACCTATGCATTTATTAGACTCGTAAATAAATCCATTTAATACATAGTGTCGATTATTCATAATTTAAATCATTATTTTATTAGAAAAATGTTGTATTCAGCTTGAAATAAAAATTTGGAAAAGTCTGTGCCTTTTTTTCATTCGCTATTATTCCAGGTTTAAGAATTTCTGAAAAATACTATCACGATTTTTTAAAACTTTTCATTTTCAGAACTTTTGTGCCGATAGAAAATTCTGGATGTACGAGGATTCTTGATCCTGGGACCTCATTTTTTTCACCTATTCCGGTAACTCGGGGTCAACATGAGCCTGAATTGTTAAAAATTGATATTTTCGGTAAAATTCAACGAAAAAGATTCAACTTGGGCTCATTCTGTTTGTTTTTCAATGCAGGATCACGTGAGCTTGGGGCAATTTTGCTCGGAGTCAAAAAATTTGTCAAAAATTTGGTAAAATGATCAAAAATGGGAAAACGGACGGAGTGAGGGCGCGAGATGAAACCCTAGGTGACCTTATTTTTTTCTGCGTATTCCGGTATTCCGGGGTCAAAATGACCCCAGTGTTGAAAAATTCCTATCTCTGGTAAAATTTGACGAAAAGCGTTCAATTTGGGCTCATTCTTTTCGTTTTTCAATGCATAATCACGTGAGCCTGGGGCAATTTTTTTGGATTCAAAAAATCAGTCAAAAATGCGGTAAAACGATAAAAAATGAGAAAACGAAGGGAGAAAGGGCCCGGGATTTAAAGCTCCAGGATTAATGAATCTATCAAATATTTTCTTTTTCGAATTTGAGTTTTTCATTTCGGAATACTGTTTTCCCAAAAATTTTCAATTTTCCTAAAAAATTCGAGATCTCACGTGTTTTCGATCATTCGCGCCACAGCTAACGGTGAACTAACGGAAATCGTTTAATTTACAGAAAAAAGTTAAACTCCAGAGAGAGAGAGAGAGAGAGAGAGAGAGAGAGAGAGAGAGAGCGAAAGAGATCCGAGTGCGAGCACAATCCGGGTCAAAGTTTCCTCTGGGTACAAAACAATAATTGGAGCGACATGTACACTGGGAAACGGTGAGCATGATACCGACGAAGGAGGTAAAAGTTGGTGCAGCAAAGCGATGTTTTGCTCGAGAGCCCGGCGAGCCTTGGTCGCCGCAGTAACGAAATTCTCCGCGAGTCTGTTCGGCTCTTCGGGAAAAGGCCGCTTTGTAAACTCGAACGAATGAAAATTCTCTCGCGTTGCAATAGTCAAGGGACACACGAGCATGCTACAGAAGCTTTTCTGATAAATCGCTAAACTTTATCTATTCGGGGAAAAGCCCGCGGGCGAAAACACTTTCCAAGGGATGGAATAAGAGGCACGCTAGGGGTAGAACATGCAGCATCGTAAAACCACACTCTCCACCGCCTTTTCCTCTCTTATATCTATATCCAAACTTTTCCATTTACAGCAACTGCATGTCTATGCTAAACACTCGCCTTCTTACGTCTCCTTATTACGAGACCCGAGGTAATAATTGCTCTATGACAAAAAAATCCCATTTTCTTTGTCTAAATATAATTATTACGTAAAAATTCGAGGAATACGACGAAAAATTTCAGATGATGATACGAGGAAAGGGTTTTCGAGGCTGCTGTTGTCGAATGGAAAAAGGAATTGCAGCTATTTTCAGTGATTTATCAAAAAAAGTTCTATTTTTTTAATCGAAATAATAATTATGTCAAAATTGGCACGATACGATGAAATTTTCCGGACGATAAAACGAGGAGAGCGTTTTCTTGGCTGCCCATGTCGAATGGATAAAAAATTGCAGCAATTTTCATGGATTTATAAAAAAATAAAAGGATTTCGTCGTTTTTCATATTTTATTTTTCTCCCAATTACTTGAGGAATTCAGTTGAAAAATGATTTTTCTAGTTCAAGCCTTTCACTGCAACGTCTCCTGTTTTTTTTTTTTTTTTTTTTTTTTTTTTTTTTTTTTTTTTTTTTTTTTTTTTTTATATAAATATGCAACATGTACAATATCCGATCTCGGGGCTGGTCTCTTGTAATCCAGGGGTATAGCATGGCCAACGTAAATTCATGTCGTCGCGGGCGTTCTCTGTCAAATTAGGATAGACTATAACGCTTACATTATGGCAGGAGCGAAACGGGAGTACCACTCGAGTCTAACCGTAGCCGCAACAATGCAAAATTGGATACGATCCTGCATGTGGGAAACATACCGGCTTGTTTGGGTGGCGAACACGCCCGGCAATTGCCCCTCGTCAGCTTTCTGCCCGTTTTAATGCTCTTTTTGACGCGGTGCTTCGCATTTATTTCACATAACCGTTGACGTTTATTTTAAATTATTACCGCTAAATTCGTTTGAGTGGGTTTTTCAAAATATTGCTCGGAACATCGCGAGATACCTGAACCTCATATCATTTGGAAATTCTACATTTAAAAATATGGAGCAATACGAATTTTTCATTACACGAAGAACATTTCCCTGTGACGTTTTCTTTAAAAATTATAAATTTTATAGAATTTATAAAATTTATAAAATTCATAAAATTCATAAAATTCACAAAATCCACAAAATTTATAAAATTCATAGAATTCATAAAATTCATAAAATTCAAAATTATTTATATTATAAAATTCATAAAATTGATAAACTTGATTGATAAACTCGAAAATTATGAATTTTATAAAATATCATTATTCCTTTTCGACTTGCCCCCTCGTTTTCCCCTCTTTGAATCGTTGCGCCGCGTTTTCGAATTTTTTTAAAACTATAATCGAATTAGCTGCAGGCTCACGCGATTTCGCATCGAAAAATGAAGAGAATAAGCCCAAGTTGGACTCTTTTCGTTAAATTTTACCGGAAATATGAATTTTTCAAAATTGTGGTCATTTTGACCCCAGGCTAGTGTTGCTGCGACCGCTGTAGAAATTAGTAGGCTGTACACAGTTATGTCATGTAGATCGGGTTAGAAGGGTCTGAGAAAGGGGAGGAGGGGGGGGGGGGGGGGGGTGGAAAAGGGAAGGGGCGCGAATAAACCATGGAAATTAGAGAGGGGTTTACGTCGGCTCTTATCCGTTATCCTGCTTTGACCTTGTCTCGCAGCAATGTCATGATTGCGAAAAGCTTGACTAAGAGATATGGCACAGAGAGGCTAGTTACGAGTGGTTTATATCTAAATTAGACAGCTCTGCAAAATACGATGCTGCAGATGCATAACAGAAATTTCATACACAAAACTACGTTCCAGTATTTTATTCAACGATCCTTGTAGAATTATTATCCTTTTATTCTCTCAAGGATCTTCAAGCAAATGTTCTTAATTAACCGTCTCAACAAGTGCAAGCTTCCTGCATACCTTACGTACGAATCCGTGCATCGGGATTTAAATATTTGAGTCCAGAAAAAACTTGGAAAGGATTTTCCAAGTTTTTCTGGCCCTGATACTTGAAAAACAAAAAAAACGTCTTTATCGAGGACTCTGGGAAGAAAAATAAAAGTAGAAAAGTCGTCGACAAATATTGCAGAGAGCCCGAAAAACCATCCGGCAATTTTGAGAATATTTTGCTTCCTCATGGAGGAAGCTATGTGATGGTGATTTTTTTTTTCCACATTTCAATGTCAATGTGCTCAAAATTTCCCAAAACATCGAAATATCATATCTAGATAAAAATTTCCGGATTCGTGGGTGTATGTTATGGCACTGTTAAATTCAAACGTTCATAACTCGAGAACGGTTTGATCTACAGGGCTCCCGTTTCGCACAGATGTTAATCCATACAAGTGCTTCATTCTCTGATAATTTGATTGGAATTGCTAGGAAAATACGAATTTTACAGCATTTTGAAATTTTCGAAAAACGCTGTCGACGCTCTAATTTCCGCAAATTTTCGGATTTATTGCTTATTCTTTTTTTTATCAATAGAGTATCATAATAGGAAGGTTGGTATTAAATTTGGGAAATATCGGTCGAGCGGTTCAAATTTTATGATTTTTCCAATTTTACGAAAATGTGAGATTTTTGAAAAATCGTTTAACCGCATTAATTTTTTTTTAAATTTTGTAAAATTTCGTGTATGAGTTTGTACTTTTTTTTCACTTTCTAGAAAAATTGTCAAAATTGTATAATTTAAATGCAATTAGAAAAAGAGCTGCGAATCGGAATTTGCACTTTTATTTTCAAAGTTAAAAACAGTAGAACGAAGGAGGATCCGAATAAAAGCGAAACTTGAGAAATGCTTGCTTATTCTGTGCGACTCATCAGCATCCTGTTCACGATGCTGTCCGTTCACGTTGGCACATGTATCTTGATTACTACCAATATCGACGAAGCATATTATTCGCAGCCGGTCGTACTGAAAATAGTAGCTGAATGCGGTATCTACAGCACGTCGGGTATTTCAAAGGAATGAGAGAATCTCTCTCACCACTTGCAGTTTCCTGGAGGGTTGAATTACTATGAGAATTGAGAATGTCGAATTTGGTGATATTGGAGTTTCTAGTTGTATCCAACTTGAACAAAGATGTTATGAGAGGGAACGAGAAATTGCACTATTTCAATTGCAGTCCTTTCAATTTTGTGCCGATTGAAAATATCCTGGATTTTTTCAATTTTTATCCATTTTACAATCTCCTTCGGAATTCCTTAGGCTTCCGATTGAATTGAGAATTCATCGTTGCCGTACAAGATTCTTAATAGGAACTTTTGAACTTAATTGAACTTCGATGAATTCTCAATTTGTCTTTTTACTTTTTCTTATATAATAAATATATAAAATATAAAATATAAAATGTAAAATATAGAATATAAAATATAAAATATAAAATATGAAATACAAGATATAAAATATAAAATATGAAATATAAAACATATTATAATATAATTATATTTATAATATATAATATATAATTATTTCGAAATATAATATTTATATATTATATTTCGGAATAAATTGACGACCGATTTTTCGGAAAAACTAAATGAAGCTCCTTCGATGTTGCATATTAGTGCATGCAAAGTTTTAGAAAGCTTCACTATTTTGAAGAGGAAATTAATGCTCATAAAAGTCTAAATTATGTCATTCCAATATTTTCTATTTAGCTCTTTATTAGCCCTAGAATGGTAAGCTTATTTTTTTTTTTAAGTATTCCGGTAGCCCGGGGTCAACATGACGTAAATATTGAAAAATGTATATCTCCGGTAAAATTAAAGGAAAAGCGATCAACTTGGGCTCAACTTGGGAATTTTGCGAGAAGTCGGAAAATTTGTCGAAAATGCGGTAAAATGATAAAAATCGAGAAAACGAAGGGGTTGGGGTTAGTTTTTGCTGTAGTCATGGATTCGCTTCAATAGCCAGTCTGCTGGATCCGATGATATTCATCGAGTGGCATATTTCTAGAGACTATATTTCGGGTAATTTGATAAATGACAAGCGAAAAGCATGGCCCATTGACGTTATTGCAGACGATGCTGGGAGGGCAAAGGACGAGCTTTTTTTTTGGTTTTTTTTTGTTTTTTACTAGATCGAGGGAAGACCCGGGGCATTCTCAACGTTCCAGAGAGCTTTGGAATTTGATGTCATCGCACGCTCGGACGCTCGAGAAGATTGAAGACGAATTTGCTGTGGTAGCTCGTCTTGAATCGGCAAAGCCATTCTCCGCTAGACGTTTTACCGGTATGTGATGAAAGTGGTGCGTGGATGATGGCAAAGACAGGCTTGTGTGTGCGCGGGAAACGCGACGTCGAAGACGATCAGCAAAAGTGGGTTACCGCAGTTTCACATCAAAGATGACGGGCAAAAGAGGGTCGGAAAATGTAGCAAAATCTTTGGCATCAAAGACGATCACTAAAAAAGGCATTCGAGCGTCATATCGATCAGGACAAAATGTAATGTTCTTCCATATTCCATGAGACGGTTAGGACCGTAAGAATTTCCCGGGCTTTGAGCTCCGGAAGTTGCTGCTCCCTTCGCGGCATCCACAGAGTAATAAATTTGTATCTTTTGCGAGCTACTCGAACCGTTGCGAAACCGCAACATCTGCCGGAAGACTTGGATTACCGATCCACCAGTTGGAATAGAAATTTTAATGCGGGTCTCTGTTACAAGAGTCCTTTGAAAAAATGGCAGGAAATTGGAATTACGGAGGGTAATATGCCCCAGTCGGCTTGTAAGAGAATACAAGATTTAACCCTGGAACGGTAATCCCGGGTCGATAATGACCCCGAACCTTTTTGTCTCTTCGTTCTCTCATTTTTTTTTTTATCGATTTACCATATTATCAACTAATTTTATGACTCCAATCAGCGTCGTCCTAGCCTCACATGATTCCGAATGAGCCCGAGTTAGAGCCGCCTTTGCGTTCGATTTTACCGGAGATATGAATTTTTCAAAATTGGGGGCATTTTGGCACGCAAACAATTTTGTATGTGCGAAAAACGGGAAAGAAAAGAAACAATTGACTGGCACCATACAACGTGCTTAAGCTGATTATTTGGTGCCAATGCCAAGTATGCCTGTATACCTCGCCCACGTTTTGCACCAACTGGAGTGTAGGGGGCATTGTATATTTTATCGTACGGCGAGAAACAACGAAAGAGTAACGCGTACGAAGCAACTTTCGTTACATACAATTAATTGAATTGTTTACCTAACGAGTGACTCAGGTTAGTGCACCGGCATGGAAAAATGCAAAGGAAAAAGCGACCTTTTCGTGAATGCTCCATAACCATTAGGATAATGAAAATGCATTTAAAGCTCCTCTTACAGGAGCTCCACAGGATGGAGGCTCCAGCATGGAATGGCACGATCCTTCATTCTAGCTTGTGTACACTATCCTTTATTATATCTTAATATACTCTCTGGCCTGCGATAGACGTCGAGTGTATCACCAGCACTACCTTAACGTGTACAACATTTAATACTCATCGTAAAAGTCTGAGGAAATCGAGGAAGTAAACATTGTGCTGTATGGGATATTTGAGCAATTTATAAGTCACGGGAAAATGCTTTGGTCGTTGTAGGTGATTCCAGTTTTTTGTTTTGTTTTCGGAAAACCTCGAGAAGGGCAGAATCTTCGGGTCCAGCGTTCGCCATAAACGTGTTATCGTCCGCAGCATCCGGAAGTAATCTTAATGAATATAGTCAGTAAAAAATTTTGCTTACCCCACTGCATCCGATTATCCAGAAGCTGAATCCACGCTGAAAAAACTTCATGAACGATGCAGCTACGAAATTTTTTCTCGCAAAATGACTCCATTATGCAAATGAACAAATTTATACCGATTCCCAACATTTCCTTCGTTCGCACCAGCCCGACCTTAACCAACTTTTCTTCCATTTAATTTCCCGCGATGGAGAAAAAAATGCATCATTTTCTCGAGACATTCTCGAAGTGACGTTTTAACGATTTTTTTTTACTCATTTCTTCACCCTAAAGAAAACTACTCCAGGCTGACGAGATGCTGCATTAGAAAACGAGAAGATCGAGCCCCAGTTGAACCGTTTTTCCTTGATTTCACCGCAGATATGGGCTTTTCAAAATTGGGGTCGTTTCGACCCGACATTTTTTATTGATTTTTCGACTTTAAGCAAAATTGCCTCAGGCTCGCGCGATTCTTCATCGAAAAACGAAAAGATTGAGCCCAAGTTCAACAGTTTCCCTTAAATTTTACGGGAGATACGAATTTTTCAAAATTGGGGTCATTTCGGGGCCCCGGTTTACCGAAATGGGTAAAAAAAAAGGTTGCTGCTCTAGGGTTAATCTCATTTTTCCGCTGAGAGGACTTGCTCTAAAACGTTTCTACCAGCTCGTGAGGAAGAGAGTTGCTTCGAAAGTATAGTAAGAAGGTCGTGAGAAGGTGAGTTCTGGAGCATTATCCCCAGGCGCCATTTCACTGAGCGATTCTAATTCGAGAGCTCTCGGCATAATACTTACTCGAGAGCGAAACAATCTGGCCGTGAGAGTTACCCCTCGTCATTGGCTTGGAGCTTCCATAAAGATTAATCGCTGGCTGCACAATGTCAGGCTCCCTTTCTCCATCTATCCATCTCTCGTTAGCTCTCTCTCTCTCTCTCTCTCTCGCGCTCTTGTGTCTCACTGTGTCATAGTGTAGATAAAAATATGTACTCGTCGCTATACGTAGATAAATAACGCTTTTCCGAGACACGGACAAAGTGACTGCGCAGCTCCTTCTTGAGTAACGAGCACCGAACTCCTTTTTTTACTCTCATCTTGTCGTCAATTTTATGAAATCTTACACATTTCGTACTTTTGATGGTTTTCATCAAAACACTGGTGCACTCTAAATGTATATAAATGCTCGAGTGATTGTGCACAAAATTCTGGAACTTCGATAAATCACTTGGCAATAATGATTAATGGTTCAGCTCGTTAACCCTAGAACCTCTTTTTTTTGTTTACTTATTCTGGTAACCTGGGGGCAAAATGCCCCCCGTTTTGGAAAATCCATGTCTCCGGTAAAATTCAACGAATTATTCTTATTTTATTCTGTAATTTTCCAATATTTTCCACTAATCTTTCCCTGCGTTTTCACCGAGGAATATTGAACATTCTCCGAACGCAGTGAATTGAGTCGGAATTACGATTTTTGTTTCCAACGTGGACCGATAATTCGTTTTAACTTAATTTCTCCAAGATTAATGAAGTTTATTGAAAATTCATGTCGAATTTAACTTCGGGAGGGACTCGGAACCTCAAAATTCCGATCGCATAGTAAATATGAAATTTCATCATATGGTTCGTTTCGAAGGGTCATGGAAATCCACTCATCAGTTAGTTAATAAAGGGAAACATGTATTCATGGATATCTCGGATATCGGAAAATAGAAGCCAATAACGAGATTTGAGGGAATTAACAATACTGGAATTGATGCACAACGCTCGGGAATATTTCATCGCGCAACAAGAGACTCGTGCATGCGCTCCTGCACGAATTCAATATTTTAATTAATTTGTGCTCATTTTTATATTAATCTAATTTCCACTCAACCTTGAAACCTCATTTTTTTTTACATATTCCGGTAACCTGGGGTCAAAATGACCCCAATTATTGAAAAATTCATATCTCCGGTAAAATTTAACGAAAACCTTTCACCTTGGGTTCATTTTTTTCTTTCTTCAATGCAGAATCACCCGAGGCTGAGAAAAGTTCGTTTTATCTCGAGAAATTCCTCAACAATTTGTCCGAACGATAAAAAAACGGGAGAACAAAGAGACGAAGGGATTAAAGGTTGCTTGGCGTAGTTTTTGACCGCAGCTTGCTATTCTAGGGTTGAGAAGCAAAAACTTCTGCACTGGTGTCCAGTCGACAAAAAACTGTTTTTACCCTCGTTTTTTTTTCTTTTTTTTTCATTGATCGTCAGAAAAAAGACAATCAGTAAAATAAAAAAATTTTCACAGTTTCGTATTTGCAAAAATTTCAGCATAAATATCAACTCCCCAGTAGTCAGCAATCACGCTGAGGAAAAAAAACAACCGGTGCCTCAAGTCTTATTTTATTTTCCACCACATTTTCAAAAATTATTTAGCGACCGGGTGAGTTTCCGCACCGAAAAGTATGCGGATCTGCGTACGTGTCTACAGAATGCAAAATAAATCATCTCACGCGTAAATAAGCTGGCGCGCATCCCATCACCATTCGTTCATCCTTGCATACGCCTTCGTCTGGCTGCGTAGTCTTTATTTTGTGGAGTTTCTTGTGTTCGTGTTCGCGGGGCTCTTTTACCGTTCTTGAGTGGAGAGAACGATGCTGGGTTTTGTGTATTTCGTGGAGGATGCTGCAGCGTACTGGGGCTGGGGCAGGGCGAGGGGGTGTAGGCGAGAGAATGTAACCAGCCGAATGTGCGCATCAGGACAAATTGGTACGACTGTATTGGCACACATTTCCATGTGTGTACCTCCATGTCTGATGCATAAAAGCGTATGGGCCCGAAAAAAAAATGGGAAAACACATCAGCTGTTCTGATACGTGGAGCAAGTTGCGCGTTCGGTCTTTGCCTGCAGTAGCGTTTCAAGAACGTGAACACACCGCACCGAGTGCGTTCGTGCGTGTACAAAGTGAATAGACATGCATAACAAAATATCTGTACGAACGTAAAGAATGTGTTTTTTTTTTCCTTTTCTGTATTGCATGCATTAAGCTCCATGGGGAAGAATGAGAAAGAGGCAAGGCAGAAAGTTACACAACATTTTTATCGCCACCAGAACGAACCAGCCCCTCTGCCTATGCGGACGTCAAAAGTCTGAAAAAACGCGGATGAAATATGCACACAACAACAACTCCACATTGCTTCTTCATGAATTCTGTATACCCACAAATCATCATACCCCGCGAGCTTACTGGTTTCCCTCCTTTTAGCCTCATTTCGGAATAAAATTCCATACACACAGTCAATACGTTCAACTCTTATTCTTCAACATGTATTTTTTTTTTTTCCAAAATTCTTTTGCTTTGTTGAAATATTTGGAATAACTACGAATTGATGGAAAAAAATAAAAATATATGTGTAGCTACAAATATTGAGAAAAAATAAAAATAAAAATATAGACTTAGCGATTACATCGAGAACAAAAGAAAATATTTCGAAATGACTACTAAACAAAAAAGAAAAAAAAATACAAAAAATATTTTTAATTAATTTTTTTAATGAATATATATATATATATATATATATTTATATCCTCGTTCCTGCGTATACCCTTGCGGGTTTTTACAATATCCCCTCCGAACGCTTTTTTTAAATAAATATATGCAAAAAATAAGAATGCATTCAAAAATATATTTGAAATATCAACGACATGAAAAGAAAAAAATGGAAAAAAATATATATAGATGTGAATATGTAGAAAAATATATAGATTAATTTATAAATTTAAACAATTTCCATACGAAGCCTCGGACTGTTCGGAAACTCAAGCAATTATCTCGGGAACAAAAAAAATTAAATATTTCAAATAATTACGAAATAAATATGTGGAAAAAAAAATATAAAAATATACATATATATTTATTTTTGAATAATCCAAAAAAATTCTCGATTACATTGAGAATAAAACAAAAAAAATATTAACCCCAGAACTTAACCCCAAAATTTGGCCTGGGGTGAAAACGAGCCCAGCGCCCCGGAACATAAAAAAATTCTATGCCAACTACTGTTTTCCCATTTTATTTCCGTTTTCTCCAAAAAATAAATCGGGGCCATGATATATGGATAATTTGAAAAACATATCATGGGTCAGATTGAGCCAAGTTGCACTTATAGGAGACCTGGACTCGAAGGGTTAAGAAAAAATGAATTTATCGGTTTATCGGTCACACGAAAAACCGTAAGGAACTTGTAATTCGAGTTCTCAATGTTACGCCGCACGCTGGAGCCTCCGACAGGAACGGAATGAGCGAATAAAAAGTTGGAAAAAAATGAGAAATAAAAGTGGGAAGAGGTGAAAAAAATAAAAATAAAGAGAGAAGAAGGAAAAGGGTGTACAGGACGTGTTTTTCCCGTAGGATTTCCGGTGGAAAGCAAGTACGTTGAGTTCCCTAAGGAAGTAGTCAGAGGCAGGGTGATTTTTCTTGCATTGGCTGACTCCTTTCCTCTTGCTCGCTGTCTCCTCATGCCTCTCTGCCAGAAAGGAATAATTTTATTCATGGCTCGTCTTTACCATTGAGTCTCGACTTTTACCCTCCAGGGATTTGCACCCTCTCTCCCACAGCCTAGACAGTACGTGTAAATTTTTGTGTACGTGTGTACAGGACTCGTGAGCCAAGACGCGAGCTAACTCGATGGGCCAGAAGCAGAGCGAGGATGGAAAATTACATGGCGGAAGGAGGACCAGGAGAAAGTCAAAGAATCGAGGAAAAAACGGTGCTGGGAATTTTGAACTCCGAGCGCAGCGACAAGTCAAACAGAACGAGATGCTGCAAAGTAATGAGAGCGAAAAAAAAATTGTGAAAAAAACATCATTTCCCGAGATCCAAAGACGGCGGGATGTCCATAAGCGCGAGAAATAGAAAGAGAAAAGTTGCTTAAAACAGACGAGCAGCCTCCATAAAGCCGAAAACTCCGGCATCGCCGTTTCCGCTCTTCCGTGTCCTCCAATCCAACGAGACCAGTCGTCCTCGCGCTTTAATCCCATTTGCCGTATCGACGAGAACAAAAAACAACCGGAATGAGAGAAAAAATTGTCTACATTGACACAGTCAGGGTTGGGAGAGACGAGGGCAAGGAGAAAGCACAAAACGAAAAGAAATTGCGAGACCCCATGAACAGCCAGTCTCTCGACCGATGAAATTTTGTCGGGCTCCGACACTTCGTCTATAGTTATCCCAGCACACGAGAGCACGTTCGAAGGCAACCGAATTTCTTTCGAGTGATTAAACGCCTCTCCTCGCTCAGCTCCGCGTGAAACTGCTAATACGAGCAGCACTCCGTGAAAAGGGAAAATAAGAAAAATTGACAAATTCAACGAAATCCCATCGATCCACATGGACTATGGATTTTTCCTGCTTTTCCTTCTTCATAGAGGAAACTATGTGACGGTGAAATTCTTTTTTTTTCCACATTTCAATGTCAATGTGCTCAAAATTTCCCAAAACATCGAAATATCATATCTAGATAAAAAATTTCCGGATTCGTGGGTGTACGTTATGGCACTGTTAAATTCAAACGTTCATAACTCGAGAACGGTTTGATCTACAGGACTCCCGTTTCGCACAGATGTTAATCCATACAAGTGCTTCATTCTCTCATAATTTGATTGGAATTGCTAGGAAAATACGAATTTTACAGAATTTTGAAATTTTCAAAAAACGCCGTCGACGCTCTAATTTCCGCAAATTTTCAGATTTGTTGCTCATTCTTTTTTTCACAAAGTATCATAATAGGAAGGTTGGTATTAAATTTCGAGAATATCGATCGAACGGTTGAATTTTTATGATTTTTCGAAATTTACGGAAAGTTGAGATTTTTGAAAGATCGTCGAACCGCATTAAATTTTGCAAATTAGAAAAGTTAATTTAGAAAAGTTGTCAAAATTGTATAATTTTGATGGAAATAGAAAAAAAGAACTGAAAATTGAAATTTGCAAATTGTTTTTTTTTTGCAACACTGGAAAACATCGCGATACAAGAAAAAAGGACTCGGAGACTTGGCCACGTTTCCCCCGGACATTTTGCCACCCGTTTTTATCCGAGAGCCTGGATTTTCAGTTACTTTGACGGTATTCGCGGAGGAAAGTAATCCGAAAACACATTGCTCGAACGGGGAGAGTGGTGAAATTTTCGTGACAAGAAAGTTGGCCCTTTCCCCCAAGTGTAGCCGCGCGTGAAGGAAAAAGGGTCGAAAGTGGCGAAGAAAGCGAGCAGCCAGAAGTGGGAGAGGCGTCTATATACCCCTCAGCAACAAACTTTCTTCTTCCTCGCTTAGTCCATTTTTCTCAGCTCGTCGGCGCACTTACATACACGAAAAAGGAGAAAAATCTGCTTTATAAAACAGCCAAAAACAAAGGAGCTGAACGAGGTGGGGATGCAAAAGGAAATGGAGAGGAACGACTGCTGGTCACCGAAGGCCAAGTGGCATGCACGTACTTGGGATTATTTTTTCTCGACCAACTTTCGTTAAAACTGGTTCCAGGTCGTGGCTGCCATTCGGGATCTCTTAATTTATGAGGGTCGGATCAGAACTTGTCGAGGTCTGTGGACGATCAACCAATGGAGTGACGAAATATTTCAATCATTATATTGAGCCTGGAACGGTGATGTGGGGGCTGAAACGATTCTCAGTGATTTTAACCCTCAATGGTCACGTGGGCTTCATTTTACCTCACCCGTTGTTCGACCCACGATACGTAATAGAAATTTTGAGCAAATGGCACCCTCTGCCTCGGTAGTTTGGACCTTATAGCAGGGAGCCTCAACGTTATTATTGCTTCATTTCCCCAAGCTCGCGCGATTTTATGCATTAAAAAACGAAAAGAATGAGCCCAAGTTGAAAGCTTTTTTTTAAATTTTACCGGAGATATAAATTTTTGAAAAATTGGGTCATTTTGAGCCGCGGGGTTACTGGAATAGGGGAAAAAAATAAGGTCACCGTTCCGGGGTGAATGACTGGGAACCAGCAAACAAATACAATTTTCGTACTTCGGCAAGTCCCATGGAGGAAACTTGGTGGCGATGTTTATTTTTTTCATCGCTTTAGACTTTTATGTCTTTAGTTTTATTGTTGAGAAGACGGAAGAGTGTTGTTCGGAGCAAAGGAGCAGAAGGACGTGGGAGGAAATGCTTTTAGTAGCCAAAACGATTTGACGCCCGACTCGTATAACGACCAGAGGTGCGCTCCCTTCGTTTCCTCTTCTTCACGAGACTCTTGGGCTCTCCCTCTTCCTAGGAGCTAGGCAGTTCTTAACAAATCTCTAAGCAAAATAGACGATAAGGACTCTCGGAGGTTGAAACTTCGGAGCTTTACACTCCTCCATATATATGTCCGCAACAACAGCTGGATGTATAGGGTCGCCTTCACTTCGCGCTTCTATCTGTTTCTATTCTTCTTACTTTCTTACTGCAGTTTCCATCTTAAACTTGTTCACCCCCCCCCACGTGTCGCGATTTTCCATTATCCAGCGACCATCTCTTTTTTCCAAACTATTCACTATCCTATATCTAACGTCGATGACGTTACGCCTTCCAACAAATATCGCCTTACAATTTCGAATATTCAACATTTTTTTTTTAAATATTCAAAATCGATTTTTTTTGCGGAGCAATATTTTTTATTCTGCTATCATTAAAGGAGGGTCCTATTTCGTTAATTCTTGAACGGTAACTTGGAGTCAAAATGACCCCAGGCTAAATCCCGCGCCCTCTCTCCCTTCGTTTTCCCGATTTTTATCGTTTCACCCCATTTTTCACTGATTTTTCGACTTGGAGCAAAATCGTACCAGGCTCATGCGATTCTGCATTGAAAAACGAAATGAACGAGCCCAAGCTGAACGCTTTTCATTAAATTTTACCGGAGATGCGAATCTTTCAAAATTGGTATTGTCCAGAATTTTTGTTTTTCTAACAATTCCTTCAATTCCTTACGACGTTAAAAAATTCTCGGGTAGTGACGACCATGGTGGTGGGTCAGGAAGTAAAAGAAATGGGTCACGAGTCGTAGATTGATTAAGAGAAAAAATAGTCTGTGTTGATGAACGGAGTTCGAAAGTCCTCAGGATCGATAACGAGGCAATTAAAATCGTTTCAGTATTTGGTTCGATATTTCGTAAACGTTTGAATATATTTGAATATTGGGAATTGCCAAGGACAGTAAATCGTTGATTCGATGGTTTGTTTTTTTTGTTTTTTTCTTCTCCGATCAACATTGCTCGACAGCGTGATCAAGTAAACAAACATGATTTCGTGGATGTTCGATTATTCACGAACAGTCCGGCACGAAGAAACTTGAATACATTCAAGTCCGTTGCTTTTATTTACGAACTGTGCCCGTCATGTTGTTGCTATCGCATAGTCTCGCCGCTGCTTATGCGGAGATAGCGATGGGAATGCTCCCACCCAAAGTAAGAGAGAACGAAAACGCGGTAGAGCGATAGCTCCGGACGACTGACAGTACATAATATACGTTACATACTGTAAATACGTATATATGAAGGTGTATGGGCTATTCGAAGGATATTTCGACTATTTTTGACAGATCTCAAAATATTTCAACACTTAACCCTACAGAACGAGACCCCGGGGGTCAAAATGACCCCGTGAAGCTCTAAACGATTTGCTCCAATTGTCCACCGGTTTTTGAATGGTTTTACAGAATTTTTCACTATTTCTTTTGGTATCGATTCTGCATTAAATATCGAAGATAATGAGCCCAAGTTGAGTCCTTTTCGTTCAATTTTACCGGAGATATGAGTTTTTCAAAATCCGGGTCATTTTGACCCGAGGTTACCGGAGTAGGTAAAAAATATGAGGGTAGCTTTCTAGGGCTAAGATTTTTTCAATTTTCGACCAAATATTTTTCGGATTTAATCTTTATTTTCAATTCCGTTGGCCCACGAAACGCGGACATTTAATATTTTTGTTGTTGTTGCTTATTTTCCATAAATTTTTCGCACGATGCATTTTTTTTTTTTTAATCAGAACCCACAGCACCGGAAAATTATTCTAATTTACACTTTGCTTTTTATTCATTTCCTCCGGTCACAAATAAATTTGCATCATTTTTCTTATTTTTATGAAAAAAAAAAAAACAATAAAAGGAAATAAAACTCAGAACCGTTCCTTGGATTTTCCAGCCGAACCAAAAAGATAAAATTTTATCATAGAAATGATTACGAAAAAAAAAAACAATACTCTTAGATGTTCAATTTATTCGGGTCGGCGACCGACAGCGAATTGCTGGGGCAGCCTTATAAAAAATGTGCACGGGAACAGCATAATTTCCATAGGAATAAATAATACAACGATAATGAATAATTAAAATTTAGGAAAAAATTAATTACGAGCTAGAATGATTAGGATGGGGGAAAAAAAACGCGTTAATCCACGTGGAAAAGCCCGTACAAGGGACTGGAATATCGCGAGATTTCTGTGCGCTTCCCATCGTCTGCCTTTCCCCGTTGATAAATGACAAATGCAGGATTCGATTTACTGATAAGTCCCAGAGTCGGGGAATCCTGGTCTGAATAAATCACGCCAATTGTTTATCAAACTAACGGGCTCTCGAAATCCCCAACTCTCCAAGCGCTGATGCGTTTTTCACTCGTACATGTGCCCTTTTCATTATTATTTATATGTATAGCTCTGTTACATGTCATATCTAGAAAATGCATACATAATTCTCGAGATTTAAATAAAAGAAAAATAGTCGGATGATAAAAATACACCAACGAAGGTTCAATTCGTCCAGCTTTCTCCCGAATCTCGACTTTACTGAGCACACCATTTTTTTCTGTACATTCCTACCTACGATTCTACAAAAAAAATTTTATACATCTGCGGTCACAAAATTTTTTTTTCCATATTTTTTTGAATTTTGAAATAAAAGAAAATAAAAAATAATAAAAAAAACATGGAATTTCACGTCGACACACAGAAAACCCATGACTTTTCGATTCTTTCCAGCAAAACGACGCTTTTCTGTGAAAAGAGGAAAAAAGCATATTATTTCCAATATTATTTCAATTCATATCAATTACATTATTTATTTATTTCTTCATTATTCATTCATTTATCATATTTATATTTATATTTATATATAATTATTATATGTAATGATCATTTATATTAATTGTATTATTGAAAAAAAATGTATATTAAATTATTAAAATTTGATTTTATTTATTATGAAAATGATTAGAAAAACTTTGCAATTTTGAATGTGAAAAAAACGCAAATTTATTATAAATCATAACATTTTTTTTTTATTATTTGAATCCGAGGGGAAATCTAAAAAAATGTAATTAACCAAAGAACCATTTTTTCTCAGGTCTCCCTTCACAATTTCGATATGAATCGTTGCGAAAAAATTATTCTCCCCTCCTCCGAGTGCACTTCTTGATTCGTTGCTATTTTTTGAATATGAATTCTTTTTTCCATGAAGAAAAAATTATACAGACTCGAGAGTTTGGAAAATATTGATTATTTGGAAAGTTTCGACTGGTTGGTTCGATCCAGGGCTTAGGTAAAAGCTTTTTGTACAGTATGCTGTGTACAAAGAGGAGGAGAAAGTAACATCATGGGCAAGGGGCTTATTCTGTTTGAAGCTCCCAGTTCAACTGCAGACAGTTGGTGGAAGATCAATTGGAATCTGCGTAACGAAAGAAATAATGGAAAAAAGATTTGGAGGGGGAAAAAGTGCATAACGTAAAATTCTGGGGTTGACAAGCAAATTGGAATTTATGAATATTCTCCGTTTCTCTTTTGGACGGGAGTGAATATCGGAAAGTTTAGGGACAGAAAAGAAAAAACGAGTTTTCGAGTCCAAGACCCGAGAGTGAATTTTTTTTTTTTTTTTTATATTTTTCTGTGTCGTCGGAGGGGAAAAAATTCGAAAAATGAAAAAAAATGAGTGCGCCATTGTCATATGTACTCGCTTGTTTTTTCTGGTCCCCCCTTTTGTCTTTCGTTCCTTTCTCAATATCTCCCGTTTCCAGCAGATACCGAAAAATCTGGTGCAAATATTTTAACGGGCTCGAGAGCTAATGCACGCTATTTTTTTTTTTTTTTTTTTTTTTTTTTTTTTTTTTTTTTTTTTTTTTTTTTTTTTTTTTTTTTTTTTTTTTTTTTTTTTTTTTCTATT
>JAPYYS010001664.1:0-48899 GCA_030522525.1 Campopleginae sp. 14b
GAAATTAAACGAAAACGATTTTTATTGCAAGAAAATCAAATTTCTCCGTTACGAGGTTAACAAAAGTCCATTTATAACGGGGAACGACAGGGACAATGTTTCAATTGTTTTTATTTCCAATGAAATTTTTTAAATTTCATTACGCGAAATTGCAAAATAATTGAATTATTTTTCGTCATGAAATTTATATATATATTTTTTTTAACCACGAGTAACAAAAATCCTCGTCGTCTCGTCGTTCCTGCTGGCCAAAATCAATGCATCTCCGAGCACTTTTTGCCACTTCGTAAAGGCACTCGGGTTTTGTTAATTGTATGTTGAAACACGTGAGTCAAAATGAAGCTGTATTGCGGACGTTTTTACTCTGAATTATGTTGGGCCGGAGTACTGGAGTCGCTTATAGATAAACATGAAGATTCAAATGGGAGAAATAGAAGCTCAATTCAGCGAACGACATCGAGGACTTTGATAGTAATTTCAGAGTACATTGGATTCGGAATTGGGGGCATTGGTACGATACGATATTGTATATTATGCATATAAAGTGTTGAGTATTTCTGGGTCTCTTCTCTATTGGAATTGCACCCACGGAAAGCAATTTGTGTTTCAATTATTGCTGTGCTCGCTTGATATCGTTGCTAGAAAGTGGTGATTCAATAAATACTCGATGAGGCGAGAGCTACATCGAAATTTGGGCTGTGCGAGTTTATTGTTTCTACAAAAACATCGGAGGTTCGATTTTTTCAAGATTTTCAATGCATTCGTTTGAGCGAATGCAATATTTTCCCTGGAGTCCTTAAAATCGTTTAAAAATGAAAGATCCTTGAAATTTTGAGGACACCATGTAGACGTATATTGGAATAGTCAAGATTGTATAATAAATTTGTAACTCAATATACAGACAATATTAATTTATTATTCTTAGTGCATATAAATAACCGTTGCGAAATTTCATAGTTCCCTTCGCCCTCGGTTGCATTGTTAATGCAATCTTCCCTGCAATGAGTCCTATTAATACACTCTCGGTATTCTCTGGTCTCTATCTCATAGTAAAATCTTATTGTTCGCAACAAACGCATATCTCCATGCCTCGTGTATGGTTTCGCTCTTACAAATGAATATCATAAAGATTGCATCGCTCCAAAGAGATTACTGGCTTGCCTACAGAATCATGGACCACCGACGGATTCTTTTGAAATATCTTGGATACTGTTTCCAGCTGGATTTCACCACAAAATTTCAAGGCACTTCGTACCTACGGATTATTATTATTGTATTCTTCAAAATTATTCATTAACGATTGAGCAGCAGTTTCGTTTTCATTGTGAAAACTCAAGCCGGATAATTGGCAGTCGATAAATTAGCAATGTAATCAATTTTGTGCAATCGAATTGATGGACAAGTGCCCGAGTTACCACGTTCGTAAAAGTGTTTCAGCTTGGACGGAGTAATTAACGAAATCAATTTCGGTTCTCTCTCTCTCTCTCTCTCTCCCTCTCTTTCTCTTTTACGTGTCGCTTCCGCTCTTCTTTGCTCTTTAATTGAGTTGCGTCCTCTGAGCGAGCATATCTTGAAACGAGAGGTAATCACACGAGGACACAGAACATAACAGAGCATGTCGAAAGCGAGGGTCTATTGTGTGGGGTACAAAATGTGCATAATCGGGTCGGCATCTCCTTTCCTCTCTCTCTCTCTCTCTCTCTCTCTCTCTCTCTGGCTTCTCTCGCTGTGTCTCTTTCAGTCAACTGCAAACACAAACATTCGGTTGCTTGTATGGCTAACAAAGATGAGGGTACGAAAAGGGATTACCGCGATGATATAGACCAGCAGCTGGCTGGTCGATATCAATTTCGTCATCGGAACGATGCACACAAGCACAGAGGGGAGCAGTTTGTCTCGTTCTCGTGGCTAATCTGTGGAGAACCTCATTGGGTATGCCATTTCGGTTTGGAAATCAATTATACTGATGCTACCTTATCAAATTTCAACTTTTGACATTTCACAGACGTTTCGTCTCCTCCATCCCTAATTTACAGTTGTTGCTGTCTTTTTGAAAATTATATTTATGGCATTGTGTCTTCTCCGATGGATCGTAAGGAATGCCAATGATCGAGCAATGATCTCTTTCCAATATGCACTGAGAAAATGATTTATTAATATGTACCAGGATTTGTTAACTGCTAACGAATGTAAAGTTGGATACGCCGAAATAAATGTTTTTAAACAATTAATGAATGATTTATTGGAGCCTCGACGCGATTGTCTAAAATAAAGATTTGTTAATATTTAATAAACGAATAATTCGATAAAATGTAATCTTTGTTGATAGCGAATGAATTTGATGAGCATACAAATTTTCCGAGTTAAGGGAAATAAAAGCGATCGGTTTCGGTGACCTTAATCGAAGTGGACGAAGGTTCGTTTCTTCTGGACATCATATGCCTTGTTTACAAGGAAAGATCGCGGCTAGAATATATATTCGGAGCTCCGATGAGGTCACAGAATCGCATTCGTATTCCGGATCTGCATCGGAGCCCATCGTTCTTCGATCTATCCGAACTATGCGAACGCGCGTCGTGGTCGTTGTCGAGACGTACGCGATACGCGTTACGATACACAACCTTACGAATCATTCGCTATATATAAAACTATAGTCATCGATCGTTATAGAGATAAGAGCGAAGTGAGAACGACGACCCTCTTCTATGTCGCTTTTCACTCATTCTAAGTATCCGCCTCCTCCTCCTCGACGCATAGAGTGCACTGTGCGAGTGTGCCTCTAGTGTCGATACGTGTTGGAATCTCGCGATGTTTTGCCATTAGATATACCAAGGCGTACAGGACGTTTCAACACGGATACACCCGAGCAAAGACATCGAGAGCTAAATTTCATTTAAATATGAAAATCATTTTAATTTAAAAATTTTCCCCTCCGCCGACTGAGCCGGCAGCTCCGTACACTGAGAAAAGATTTATTTATATGTACCAGGATTTGTTAACTGCCAATGAATAATTCGATAAAACGTAACCTTTGCTGATAGCAAATGAATTTTATGAGCATAAACATCTACTGAGTTAAGGGAAATAAAAGCGATCGACGGAATCATAATCTTCAAGGAAATGCTATGCCTATGAAATATCCTCGTGATAAAAAAGATATTTTTTCACCATTAACAAATTTTTTAACAGTTATTAAATGTTTGAGTAAAAATACCAACTAAATATATTTTTTTATTATAAATAAACTGTTTTCTCAGTGCAGAGAGAATTGGACAAGGCCAGCGTAGAATGATGGTGTGCGAGCTTATTTGTTTAAGCTACAAAGCTCGAGGGCTGTTTGTCCCATATGCGGGGGGCAATGCGGGTCAGTTAATCGAAAAATCATATAAAAGCAACGAATTTTGAAAGTTTTGCCAAGTGCAGCAGGCCCTTGATGTGCCGAGTCGCGAGAATTTCCCAGGAAAACTTCATTCGCCTTCGATTCAGCGCTTAATAAATGGAGCGAGCCGCATTCCCCAACGTATATCCGATGTCAACCTCACCCTGGATACACACGCGGCACTGTGCGATACAACCCGAAAAAGAGCATCAGTTATTCATCGTATCGGCTCCCTCCGATTCGCTACAGCCCCGAGGCTCGTAAGCTCCGGCAAGGCTGGAATGGATCTCGTGAGCCGCAAGTGCTGGCGGTACGAGGGGTTAAGGTAAACTTACCAGTGCGCCGCACATGAGTCTCACACCCTACCCATCCACTCTACACAGTTATACATTGGGATGGTGTGTCGAAATCGATCCTCGGGACATACGTAAGATGGATAGATGCTGATCTATTATTACGTGCCATATATTTTCGCGGGAAAATAAAAAAATATCCATTACTTCTCGCTCCAGGGGGTGAGAAAAATTCAACACAACGTACTCGAGCTCCGATCGAATTGCTTGTGATCCTGAGAAGTGCGTCGTCACCATATATTCGTATTTTAGTGGCCGGTGGTCCCCATTGGGGTGCCCAAGTAGATCCAAGTCATTCGCGGTGCTTCGACAAATATATTTGGACTAGAGTTATCAATGATCTGGGCACGAACCATTTTCACTCGCCTGGACATAAATTATGACCACTGAAGTTCGCAGAGTTCGATAATCTCACGAAAAATATTTTTTTCTATTTATTTTTCGTCCAATTCAAAAAATTATAATAATTTTTTATGGCGAGCTTGTTCGTGGATATTGAAGAATAATCGTGGGACGAGACAGAAGTTTGCAACGTTGGGTTCCAACGAAAAAGAAAATTTCTATCAATTTTTTGTTCAATTTAATTTAATTATTTTATCATAAAAATTTTGATAATTAAATGATTGATGATTTTAAATTTTACAACCAAAAATCACGACCATTTTCGTATCGATTTTGTCGTTGAATCTCAAAAATAAACTGGTTTCATCGTTTTGATTGAATATTTTATAATAATCGTCACATCTCATAGAGAAAAAACAGTTTTTCGTTGCATTCCAACGATCTCTTGGGAGATCGAGATTGGAAGGCAAGGATTCGAATGTTACTTTGTGAGAAAAGTTTATTTATTGATCTTGGTGAATATCACTGTGTATGCGTTTCAATCAACACGAGTCGGTGACATAATAAAAATATTGAAAGCTCGATAATGAGAGACACTTTGCATTTAGTTGGTATCGTAGACATGGAGAGAGTATTTAATACAATAAGTAAATCATGTAACTGCATGTAACGTCTTTGCAAAGATTGTTCTCTCTTCCTCTTCGTATCTCTTTCTTTTTGCATCTCTTTAATCTCCTTTTCCAACTTGCTGTCTGTTCCTACTATTTTTTCTATATCTGTCTCTCGCCATCTCTTTTCTTTTGCCTTGTCTAATGGCGCAAGGTGAATGCATATATAGAATAGTGCGCGGGACGATAATTTATAGTTGCATTTATTCGCCTGGCCGCGCTTTCCCATTGCACTTTCTACGCTCGATCTCCGAGATGCTGGTCGCTCTTGCAGTTTGTGCGAATGACCGATTTACGTTGTACACACACACACACACACACTAAAACTCACACGATTACACGCACAGGGATAAGCAGCGAGCGAGAGAAAAGAGAGTAATGCGGAATGGAGGAGACCAACTTTTCTCGCGTTGTAACGCGATCGTGGCTCTACGTCTGTGCCCATAAATTTGCGTTTTACATTAAATGCCGAAAAAAGATGATGCTGCAGTTCGCAACGTTGGGCTTCATCGAAAATGACGTATTTCTATTGATTTTTTCTTTTATTTATAAAATCATGACAATTTTCGTATCGAATTTGTTTTTGGATCGAATAAAAAGTTGGTTTTATCGTTCTGACCGGATATTGAATGAGAATCGGGAGATTTGGTGAAGAAAAATGTGAATTTCGTTGCATTCCAACGATGCAAACTTCAGCATCGTCCAAGAAAATTACTTAATGGGATGAAATTGTTTGAAAAACCGTCTGGAAGGCAATTTTCCGATAAAACTCTCAGCGGGCAAGACTTGGCGGATTTTATCGACTCTAGGATCGTCGTTATATAGAGCGAAGTGATAGGAAGAATTCATGAGAAGATTCGATGTAGAATTCAGGAAGAAGAATGAAGTTTTGCACATCAACCAAATGCACGAGGTTGTCCAATACATAGGCAGAGACTAATACAGAGCGAATCTACGAACATACTCGAACTCGGTACTCTCTACTGCGCAGGGCGAAAGCCATGGAGGACAGCGATCTGAGAAGATATACGATCACCTTTGAATACGAGAATCTTTAAGCCTTCGTCGAGCGCTGCAAACACCATTTATCTGTGTGTTTGTGCGTTGCAGCACTTGCATGTTTAGCATGATGGAAAAATCTGAGCAACATCAGCTGCTCCGCGGACATCGTGACAAGCGTTCCCTGTTATTAGAGTCCGGATAACCATGAAAATTTTCAACATTGTTGCTGTTGAATTTATTAAAGTATATTGTAGTAAATTTGAAAAAATAAAAAATCAATGAGAAAATTGCATTCATCCAGACTGAGATAAGGATTTATTTATATGTACCAGGATTTTTTAACTGCTAACGAATGTAAAGTTGGATACGCCGAAATAAACGTTTTTCAACAATTAATGAATTATTTATTGGAGCCTCGACGCGATTGTCTAAAATAAACATTTGTTAATAGTTAACAAATGAATAATTCGATAAATCGTAACCTTTGTTGATAGCGAATGAATTTGCTGACCATAAACGTCTACTGAATTAAGGGAAATAAAAGTGATCGAACAAATGAATATCTTGAAGGAAATGCTATGCCTATGAAATTTCATCGTGATAAAAAATATATTTTTCGAGCATTAACAAATTTTTTAACAGTTAATGAATTTTTGAGTAAAAATACCAACAAAATATATTTCTTTATGATAAATAAACTGTTTTCTCAGTGTGCACGTTGATCCCTGTGAATATTAGCATATGAAATTGTTATAATATCATAATTATCGTGTTCGTGTAATAGCCACAATAAAAATAATGAAGAAAGCGTTTAAAAGTTACATAAGATGATGAAAAGTTGAATAAATATTAAAGGACAGAGCAGCAAGAGGATATAGTCACTTCATGTGTGTGTGTGTGTGTGTGCTGTTAGCCTGCGAGTAGAGAATTACGAACGTCGAACAGGTGTTGTGCAACGAAAACGCGGAAGTGTTTCGACTGCTTGATTTTGCTGCCCAAGTGAGCTCTCCCTGAGAGACGCGGGGTAAGCTCGTCTAGTCAATTCAGACGGTCTCGGTCTTTTCCTTTTACTATTTACAATGTATACATATATGTATGCCCACTTTCCTCCTCCACTATTCAAATGCACAGAAATATACCTACAGAATTATGTCACGTATCCGCAGCAACAGTTGGACTTGTAATTTTGGTCCTCGTGTGTGTCTATCTCTGTGCGTGCGTGCACGTGTCTGTGGAGCCTAGACGACGGAGAAACGAGAGGCTGCGAATGACTCGGAAGAGATCAACACCCCTATCTCTGTCGCGAAACTTAAATTCAACAGCGACCACGCACGATCGCTACGACTCGACAATTTCGCGGATATTTTCAACGCCGCATTCTAAATCCACTTCGCACTTTCGACTTCCGGGTATTTGAGAGAAGGACCGAGGCAAAAAAAATGATAAAAAATTGCATTTTTTTGACTTTTTTTTATGTCCAGCAAAACGAATTACCAAATAATTCACGATTTTTACTACGTATTATCCAACATGTCCGCTTTTTTGCACGTATGGCCGTTTATTTATTGAACGTATGGTTTAATGCTGCAGGGGACACTGTACCAAAGTGTTCCGCCTTCGAATAATTTATACCTATAGTTTCAAGACTCGTTAATACTGAATTCACCCACGTGGACTTATATCTGACTCGAAGATCCAAGCCGAGATTACGTCGGGACCATATACTCGTTTCATGTCGTTTAACATTACGTTTGCTTGCAGTAATTAAAAAATGGGGATAAAACAAAACATGTTATCATAGTTAATGAGGAAAAAGTATTCATTTATCGAAATTATTTTATTTCGAACATATAATTAACTGATTATCTGAAATTACGTATCACGACAATGCTAATTTCATTTCGAAGCCAGAAACTGTAAAATATTCGAAATTGTGAATGAAGCGATTTATTTATCATTTATAATGAAGAAATATATTTAGTTGGTATTTTTATTAAAACACTCATTAAATGTTACTAAATTTGTTAATGGTCAAAAAATATCTTTGTTATCACGATCAAATTTCATAGGCATAGCATTTCCTTGAAGATATTGATTTGTTCGATCGCTTTTATTTCCCTTAACTCAGTAGATGTTTATGGTCATAAAATTCATTCGCTATCAACAAAGGTTACGATTTATCGAATGATTCATTTATTGACTATTAACAAATATTTATTTCAGACAATCGCGAGAGGCTCGAATAAATGATTGATTAATTGTTTAAAAACATTTATTTGGCTGTATCCAAATTTACATTCGTTAGCAGTTAACAAATCCTGGTACATATAAATAAATCCTTTTTTTAGTGTAAATCTGAACGTATCAAATCATCAATTGGGCGAAGAAAAACATTTTCTGGGACGGAATTATTCTCATTTTTGATTTTTGCCATTTTTGACATGCTCCTTATTGATGGTCCAATTATTTGTATTAGAGATTAGGAGCTTGGCCTTGTTGGTACCGTGAGAATATGACATTATATAATACAAAGTTTCTGAGAGATGGAATTTAAAGAAAAATGCAGATCTGGGTGGTGAAGATATGCAAAGAGCATATGCAATCGCGAAACGTGAAAAAAAAAATATCAACGAGAGCGAAAGAAGTCGTGTGGAAGAAAGGAGCACACGAAGCTTGAAAAAAAAAGCTGGTGTGGTTTTTCCTTTCATCCTGGGTTTGTTCAAGAGTCGACGACCTTCTCTACTGCTGTTGGGCTTCTCCCTGTCCCACTCCTTCGCGTCCCTATACACCCGCGTCTTACGTCCTTTTTTTGCTGTTTCATACTTTTTCCCTCGACCGCTTGGTCCTCCATATTTAATAACGGGGTCACTGAACGAGTCCCACAAAAATTACATGCGGCATTGGAGTTTCGTAGCTGCGAAAAAATCGGTCTACTTATTTGATCGATCGATTTTTTAACCGAGGTTTTAGCATCGAGAGAAAAAAATCTCGTCTGACAAATCACGGATTTTTCTACTCCGAGATTGAATATTTCTCAAATCAACGCTTCGGGAGTGTCGCATTAAAAAAACAATCAATTTTATATCCGTACGAAAAATAATTCACACTTCTAAAAATCATTTCCCAAGCCATTTTTTATTTGCATGCACTAAAAAAAAGTGTCCACCTTCCGTGGTTGAAAATTCCACGCGGCATCGGAGTTTCGTAACTGCAAAAAAATCGGTCTCCTCATTTGATCGATCAAGGGAGAAAAAGCCTCGTCTGACCAGCCACGGATTTTTCTACTTCGAGACCGAATATTTATCGAATAAACGCTCATCCGGGGTTTTGCATCTACATTTTTTTCAATATTCGAACATTTTTATTCTCATGCACCAAAAAAAAAAAGTCTCCAGCTTCCGTGGTCGGATTATTGAGAAGGAAAGAGCTGGTCTTACGATACGGGCTTACGCGTTGAAAATAAATAACGCCGATTACAAAATAAAATTGTATATATCATTGGTGGATCGCATGCATATATGCGAGCTCGACTATCTACTCGATCTATTTCGATGTGGAAGCCAAGATGGCCAATTAGTACGGAAGTACCGCTAACGAGATGATGACTAGCGTGGAATAAGAGGAGAAGTAAAAAACTCACATATACACTGATTGCATTGAGAATTTGAAAGGGGAGGCAAAAGGGAGATGGGATTCGTCGAGCTGCGTGCAGGAGCTGCATCTGTTTTCCATCTTTTCTTGCGATGCACGAGCACCTTTTTTCTTTCTCTCGCTCGAACCAACATCTCATCATAAGCACACACACAGACTAATACACACACAGGATGAGACTATATAGCCTTTGATTCCGCTAGCGTGAGAAAAGTTGGCTTACCAGGTAATACCCGAAGCTTCTCTGTCTCAAGGAACAGGCGAAAGCATAAGCAAGTTCATTGCCACGGCCGTCCCATCATGAACCACCTGGCATTCATTAATCCTTATGCAACTCTTTTAATTGCGATAATTAATTGGCTAAATGCATCCGCGGAGCAATTGAACTGGCTGGTAGCGCAGCTCTGGATCTTCCTTATGCTCCTCGTCATAATATTTTATCTTTATTGTCTCCATCTCCAAAGATATAATAAACGTTTTCATCTATTATCGAAATTTGCTGCAAAAATCCATTTTTTTTATTTTTCGATTGAAACAAAAAATAATTAAAATTCGTCAAAATTGAAATAAAAATGAAATTTTGTCCGTAATTTTTTAATTCGACGAATGACTCTCGGGATTTTTGAAAATTTCAGTCACTATGAAAATTTCATAATCCGCTGCCTTTTCCAGCACAATATTTAGCGGAATGTAGAAAAATGATGAAAATACTGAGTGCATGGAAATTCCCTACACTCCGACCAACGAGGCTTCGATCGCCCGTATCTCACGTTCTTTCTGCGGCATGGTTAAACGCCGCAGAATGACTGCATGTTACGCGCGTCGGTGCAACGACCTTCGAGCTGATTATCCTAGTTAATGGAAAAAAGTAAGAATAAACTGAGGTAAAAAGAGCACGAACTATTAAGGCATTCGACGAAGTATATCTTTCCATCTATCTATGAGCTTTATACTCGCTTTTTATGACTTTTTTAATTTCACCAAGTTGGAGATATTGGCTGTTAGAGAAAAAAAGGGCGGTTGGAAAATTGGGTTTTTCAATATCTCGAAAAAAATCGATTTTTCCTTAGTTTTTGGGGAAAAAACGTGGCGAACGAATTATTCGGGACAAAATACACAATTATACGTTTCCAGGAAGGAGGAACTTTTGTTTGCATGGTAATGAGACGTAATTCGATAAAAAATAGACGAAAATAGTGAAATATGAAAAGTTGGAGGGAGGAGAGAAGGAAGAGAGATTGGAAATAATGTGTGGATCTGTGGACTAGTCACGAATCGCCGCGGGAGCGCTCGGAGAAACACGAGAGAGTGTAGAAGCTGAAAAATGGTTAAGAGAAAAAAGGAGAGAAGAGAACACATAGAACTCGGCGCTTTCAGATCGCATATCGAATCAAATCGCTTAAAGAGTAATCCTACACCCCTATGCAATCTAAAGACACTTTATATATGTATAGTCAAGGCGCATACACAGCTGATGGTGAAATAAGAAAAACGAAATGGTACGCGGAATAGAAAAGTGCTTAGCAAAATATTCCGCCTCGTTCTGCATGGACCTCGAGGTATAGACCGATCGTGGGAGTGCGGATTACACTCGGATAACGTGAGAGTTTCGCAATTAACGATCCCTCCGTTTGGTCTGTTCAACATGAGTTTTCACGTAATCGCTCATAAATAAATTGCCTATTGATAAATAAATCGAGATTTCATTGAGCACCGAATGCTGCACTCGCCGAATTCGGGTTTTACAAACTTTAGAGATCTCACAAGAATGAATTAATCAAAAAATCTTGCCTCGAAAAATTTAATGAAATTTCGATGAAAAAATTCGAGTGAATAATTTTCTTTTTTTTTTTCTCTTCATTTCCGGTTGCTGGTTCATTAGAAAAATTCAAACATTCGTTTCAATGTTCCTTCCTGATTGTCAATGTTTTTTTACCGCACGAGGACTAATTAGGAGATTGAGAAAATAATTTTTCTCGGAGTCTCGTCTGGAACAAAAGCAGAAGCTCGTTGATACATAGGAAACGATGCTATCGAGAGTATGTGAGTATAGACGTGCTTGGGAGAATCGCGGCGGTGCTGTTTACCGAGGAAGACGGTCCCCAGGACGTGAGTAACGGGAAATCGAAGGTGAATGCTCGGACGATTCGCGAATCGCTCAACTATATACCTGTATTACACTTGCACGTACATACACGGATACATAGCAAGTATAGTTTTTTATACATCGACCAACTTTAACGAGCAGTAGCATAGGAGCGAAGCTAACATATGTAATAAGTCCGCACGGACAAAAGTTTCGAAAAGTTTCGATAAATCGACTCAATTATTCTCTCAAAATTATCCCACGAACGGTTGATCGTTAATTACAAATTTGACTCGCAGCAGTCGATAGAATTTATCGATACTTGAAAATTAACCCGTAGACACCACACTCCCTTTGAGGTAACGCACTCACCACGCTGGTACAAATTTGCACTCGGACTTTTAAAAACTTTGTATTCCTATGATGAATGCATGAAATTAATCTTGAAAGCATACTTTTTGGGGGTAAAATATCCTGAGTAATCGTTTGCAATGATTCTGAAAATTAAAAAATGAAATTTTATTCTCAAAAAACGGCCAAATTGAAAAAAAGGAATTTTGACAACCTTGTCACACTTGAAATTTTCGTGGGTGCAAATTTGCACATTAACTTTTCAAAACTTTGTATTCCTTCGATGAATCCATTAAATTAATCTTGAAAGCATACTTTTTAGGGGTAAAATATCCTGAGTAATCGATTGGAATGATTTTGAAAGTTGACAAATGAAATTTTATCGTCGAAAAATGGCAAAATTGAAAAAAAGGATTTAAAAAACCTGTTGCGCTTGAAATTTTCATAGCTGCGAATTTGCACCAGTGTCGTGTGTACGGGTCAAGATTGTTGGGCCATAAGAAATGGTAGCAATTCAATAAAACGTCAAAAAGCCGATTGAACTTCATGGAATTCCTCAAATTTGATAAAAAAACAAAATTTGTAGAAATTGTTTTGAACAAAAGTGGTAAATCTTTGGAGCTCGGTATGGAATTTATGTCGACGCATAGATATAGGAAATATTTCAAGGTTCATATAGTACCCGGAGCATGTACAGTTGGAGAAACGACGAATGGTTGTATAGAGGAGTAAGTAGGAAAAGCACCTTGCCGTTGGGTCGATGCTGTGGTAGACCTCAAGGCCTTCCGGGCAGCTCCGTAGAACACGGACAAATATACACATGCATGTGTAATCATATATTATATGTAATACATATATCGATAGATAAAGACACGCAACGATGTGGAGAGAAGCGAATGAAGGAAATAGCAATAATGCAAAATGTATTTGCATTTATACATAAACTGAGGTAGCTGAGGCTTTCTTTGCTAATGGACACGTAGTACATACGATGTATATGTATATGTGGATAAGCTCGCAAAGAGATTCCGCGCCAACATTATTTCCTGAGAGTCAAACGAGTCTTGGAAGTTTTGATTAATATTTAATAATCGTCGACGATCTTGGGGCAGTGATAATACGAGGCAGCGAGCTCGAGAGAGTTACAAATTTATTGGAGACATCATGAGGGAGCGCTTAATGGAGGATAATTGGAAAAAAACGTGGAGAAAAATCAATTTTTCATTAATTTCAATGAGGTCCGAGTGGCGACGAGCGAAGCAGCAGGGCAGAGAAATATTTTTAGAGCGGAGAAAGAGAAGGATGGAAGGAAAAAGTTGGGGCGAGAAAAGTTAAGATCCTTTTTCTCGATTGCATGGGTCGTACGCCCGGAGATCCTAGCTTGAAATAGCCGTACGTATCCGCACAGTTATGAATCCATAGATCCCCATCCGGTCCGTTAATGTGAACGTTAACGCCAACATTTATGATCTCTGGCGTGGTGCGCACCGTGCACTCGACATTACCAGATATTCTGGGCATCCTCGCGTTCTTATCGGTATCCCGAGAGGATAACTTCACTGTATCGAGCTCGCTGCTGTTGTACACAAACATTGCGTCATTTCACCGTAACGAAACTGACCATTATTTACCTTTGCAGTATTTATGTCCATGAATATCTCTATGGACATACCTGGACGCAATAACCCAACGTACGGCGACGACCAACAGAGAAAAAGACACACGCGGCGCCGAGAGATCACCACGAATTCTATGATTTAAGCAAAAGCTCCCCTTTTATTAGCACTTCTCTTGCAATATTCCGAGCATTAAATTCTGTTAAGATTACGTCTTATAAGTCACAGCCAGCACGCTCCCCATTCGCTGACATATTCCCATAAAATGTATTTTCTGCATATGGTATTGAAGTTTGCAACGTTGGGGTGCAACGAAAAATACTCGTTTTATTTATTTTTTTATTTTTTTTCTTCAATTGGGGGGTTTGGAAAAAGAGAAATCTTCGGGGTGAGGTTTGTATCTGATCCTGGAACATGGATTTACGATGGAAGATTTGAATAAATATAAATTTAAAATTTGAAAAAAAAAAAAAATTTTTTTTTTTTTAATAAATAAATAAAAATATTCTGTTGTTGAATTTTCAAAACCATGACAATTTTTGTGCCGACTTTAGCGCTCCCTGAAGCATTATGCTGAAGTTTTCAACGAAAAATATTGATTTTCATTGCTTATTTGTTCAATTTACGAAATTATCCAAATTTTTCGAGACGATATATTTTTCTGGGACCAAAAAGCAGTCGCTCTATAATTCCAATTAGATATGATTCTTTGTTTTTTTCTAATTTCATTGGTAAAAAATCAATAGCTCGGCAAATTAAATTTTACCAAGAAATCGGGGAATGGGGAAGCGATCATGTAAGAAAGGCATAAAACCTCCGAGTTGAGTGGGATATCAGTGCTTAATATCTCGAGTTAATTACACGGCAGCGCTGTTGAGATAGGAGAAAGATAGAAAGACGGTGAAGCAGAGAAAGAGAAAGAGAGAAAGGCCAACGTGAATCGGAGATCGATGCACCTAATAAATCTTAATCGAGCGGCACGAGGCTCCATGGCTTAGCCAGAGTACACACCCTCCAAATAACATTTAAGTTCGCATCGATGCTATCAATGTACCAATTAAAAAGAAAAAAAAAACAAACCCATCAACAAAATTATATTTTCAATTAATTAATTTTTTCATTTTTATTTTTTTATTTTCATTTATTCGATGTTTATTATATTTACTCATTTAATTTGTAATAAATAAATGAATAAATCAATCAATAAATACATTAATTAATTTATTAATAGTAAATGAATGTATTTGATAATAAATTGATTCAACAATTTCCACAATAAATAGAGAAAAACATTTAACGGCATAGAAATTTTATTTTTTTCATAGTAACAAAAAAGTTGTTCCTTTGGATCGAATTTTTCGATCGCGAATCATCGAAAAATCAGCAACGAGATTTATCTTTCTTAAAAAATCGGATCCTGGTATGTTTTGAGATCGATCCAAGGATCGTTAGCGAATGATCGATTAGCAAACATTTGTGATAGTTGCTTACAATTATTTCTACAAATGCCACGGGGTATAAATAATTTTTTCAACGATGGCGAAAAAATGGAGCCAGTGAGGCACTCGAGGCGAACTTCAGAGGAGGACAAAGCGAGTGGAATAGTGTGTATACGTCGTAAAATGCAAAACTCATTGAATATACGATCCCAAAGGGTCTTTGGAGAAAGGTTTTGCTCCGAGAGAGAATAAACGACGACACGGGGTCACAGGAGCGCGAGATCTAGCTCGTTCTTTCTCTCCTATTCTCTCTCGGCGGATTCTCGATGCACAGCGAGGATCGAGCGGAGACGTGTATCAGGGTGCAGTAATTGGTGCACATCTCGTCGCGTTCAACGTGCAATGCTTTCGGCGTGTGCCAACAGATTCCACGGGTGCGCCGGGAGTATCAAGACTCTCACCCAAGAAATTCAGCCGAAAAGAGATCGTAGGAATTCTCTCTTTTTTTCCTTACAAATTTTTTTTTCTTTTTTCCTTATTTTTTCCCTTTTTTTTTAAATTAATTAATTTTTTTACTTATTTATTATCTCACGGTTTTTCATAAAAATTCATAAAAAACATAAACTTTTTGTCTAAATCTCGTAGCTCGCTCGTTTAAATTGAAGAAAAAAAATAATTTCACTCGTAAAAAGTAACAAAAGCGTCAAATTTTTATCCGAGCCCAATTTAAAAAAATTTTCACTCGACCGCAAATAATATCGATGAATCAGATCAAAGTTACGATCGAACTTGCCGACCCCAAATATGCAAAATCTCAAAAATGCACATGCGATTTATATTTTTTTTGGATAAAATCATACACGAGGAAAAAATGAATGTGAAAATTGAAATTTTTTGTTGACATGGCGCAGTAACGCCTCCCGGAAGGGTAAACAATCAATATCTGAGCGAAACGTGTGGGTAACCGTTTCTCTGGAAAAGGCGATTAGATATGCAGCATAAATAATGGATTCGAGTTGACATAGGTGGTCAGATTGTGCAGAGTCTCGTTATAGTTGGCTGAAAACCACGAACGTTGTACACGCGCACGGTGACTATCCCCGTTCAACATAACCGCCTGCAGCCTCTATTTTCTCTGCTCATGCGGTCCTCACGTTCGTTACATAGAAGAGATGAGATACGGGAGGCTGTGCAAGGAACAATCCGAGTGGAGAGTAGCCAAGCAAAGATTAAGAGAGAGAGAGAGAGAGAGAGAGGGAGGGGGGGGGGGGGAAACTAGTTGTAGAACTGCATCAGTGCTCTCACCTTTGCCATTTCCCATAGATTCACTCTCAAGCCACACCCTTGCACACTTTTCTTTCTCTCTCTCGGTCTCCCTGCCTGCTTTTCCCTTATATTCTCCGCATAATCCTTAACAGACATATGTTAAGTATAGTTATATTGTTGACCAAGGTTTTTTCAACGAATCTTTGCTGGTCGTTTGTTCCTTTCTCCATGGAGCAGCTTCGATCCTTCTGGAGACGTCGTCTCGTGTGGTTCTGTGTCCTCGGTACGAGGAGCAGGCAGAGAGAGAGAGAGAGAGAGAGAGAAACGAGAACAGGAAGTGAGGCTTTGTCGGCTCATTTGCTGCTGTGGATCGCGACCAAAGGGACACGAGGATATGGCGAACGAATAATCGTTTCTCTCTCTCTCTCTCTCTGATTGGAATCGTGAGAACTCTCGTTCTGCATTTATTCGCTCTTCATGTCCGAGATATTTTCTCTCTTTATCTCAAGCTCCTTCTCTCTCACGCACTCACTTTCACCATCTATTTATATATACGTCTCTCCTACGACGAATTAGAGTCTGCAATCTCCGAGCTCTCGAAACAGAGCTCCCCGGACTCCACTAACTAAGCAACGAGAACTTGCCTCTTAGCTGATGCACAGCTTTTGCCATTAGGATGGAGAGCCCACATTTTCGAGAAGCACAAAAAAGAGGGAAAACTATATTAGATTTGGAATTGTCTCTCCTCGTACGAGAATCATCACTCGCTTGGCCATTTAATACTCCGAGCAACTCTCTCCTTCTCAATCTACTGGCCTCGGCGCTCGCTCTTTCCTCTCCTCGCGAACATAACCGTCTAATAATGTAATGCGGAACGAGAGTTATTCTCAGTCACGTATCACCGTACAAATACTAGAGAGAAAAGAGAAAATTGCCACGAGAAAATGTTGGACTTTCGTCCGACGATTAATCGATTCAAAAATTTATTCGATTCTTTATTTTTTCCGGAGTCGCGTCGAGGGTGCGAGATCCCAACGGAGCATCCCCCGTCGCTGAGGGAAACGACGACCTTTCAATGAAGCCTGGAGTCGTGACGTTTGCCCTGTACGTCAAAAGTGCGCAGAGCGCAGCGTTTCCCGTATCTCATGAATTTTTTATTTTTTTATTTTTTTTTTCCTTATTTTTCATGCGCAAATAATAAATTACACGAAATCGACACTTCCGGGTTGGCTGTAATGACGATAATATCAAATACAATGCGAGAGAGTTGGTATAATCGATAATGGTGTTTCATGGAAGCAGCGAGAAAGTTGCGGAGAATACTTTATAGATCGAGCGTTATTAGAATGCGCGTGGATCGATTTTCTATGCAGCTTTCTCCTTATCTATCTATATCTCAAGTCATTATGATTATCTCACATAATATCTTACCGTCCAGTGGCGTAACGCTCATGTGTATATATATTTATAAGGACATGTATGTAACTACACGCTCAAGTCAGTCTGGACGGTGGAGAGTTACGTGTAAACGTGCTCCGTCGATCTCAGGCGTAATGGTTGTTGTACCACTGGCAAGTAGTAATATACAGTAGTCGAGCAGACCGAAAGATTCTTCCGCGTTCGGGCTCGACCGCTTACGGCTGTTCAGGCGGCATGCGCCGCGAGTCTCTCAGCCACGCGAGCATTTATAAACACACAAACATGCTCGCTCACTCGCTAAAAGTTAGTCATTAGTGCACGATTTACTTTTTGTCCTCGTACGTACAGGATTCTTCAAAATTGCCCCTTAAAACCCGACCACTGGTTAGGATTTTTCGTCCTGAGAAAAAAAGTCCTTGGGATTTTTGCTCTACGATTACGCGTTCGTGAGATATTGACTGAAAAGGGCCCCGCCAATCGGACGGGATGTTTCAGGGAAGTAGGCGTGGCCAGCTTCTTCGTAACGTCGCATCGGATTGGTCATTACTGATCGGTCGATATCTCGCGAACGCTGCGTCGGAGAGAAAAATGCTAAGAAACTTTTCTCATCGTAATTACACGATCTAATCATCCCCCGAGCCTTTAAACCTTTGAAACAACTTATACGTCCATACATAAAGAATCTTTGACTCTTAGTCTTAATTCTTGGGATTTTCTTTCAACCGGCTGGTCGTTTCATTGTATAACATGCGAGCTCATACGAAGGATGCACGAGGGAAGATGTTCACTTACAACTTTTGGAGTTCATTATAGTATAAACGTCGATACAGGATGATTCAAAATATGACGAACCTCTTACATCGTGATTGTTTGCTAATAAGGTTTTCGAGGTTTGACAACAAAGCGTAAAGAATAAAAGAAAAAAAACTTAAATGCAAACCAATAAATTCGAAGCTGCGTGGATCAAGATACGTGAAAGTTTCGGAGATAATGTTTACACGAATTACATTATTTTAGACACGGACGTACCAAACACAAGCGATTCTAGGACAACGAAGTTTGTCCTACCCAATGTTTAAGATGAGCTGGCTGGGTCCATGCAGGACAAACTCGATCATCCTAGGATAATCTAGTTTGCCCAGAAATCGGGCGTCATCGTAGAGAATACATGAATATATATAAATTCAGTGGATACACAGGTACGTGTAGAATATCCAGGGAGATACTAAGATAAAGACGAGGATCTCGCCGTTAAGGCTCTCGGTGTATGGTTATCGCGTATCTAGTGTCGAGTGGACACATAAAATATAGATGATATCAGTGCTCGAAGCTGAACAACCAAACACACATTTGAATTTCTTCTCGATAGCTCGTCCACTCGCAGGCTCCTCGAATCTTTGCCCGGATTTCTATGTACACTGTGTTTTTGTGTCAACTAATTCATTACGTCGTGTTCCATCCCGGTTCTAAACCAAACGACTCCGAGTTTTTTTTTCTACGTTTTTTTTTTGTGGCTCATTTTTTCGAAAGACGAAAATTATTTTTATTAAAAAAATCGGTCCACACCCGAAGAAATATAAAATTTTCGACGTAAGAAATTCACGTCCAGAATTTAAAAAATCTCGAAAAATTTGTCCTTTTTGATTTTTAATTTAATTCGTAATTTAATTTTTAATCTAATTTGTAATTTAATTTTTCATTTGATTTGTAATTCAATTTGTAATCAATTCTTTTATCATATTTGTAATTTAATTCGCAATTCAATTTTTAAAAATCTCGAAAAATCGTACAAAAATGAGAGAGAGAAAAGCAACAATTCTCGAGTCTTGAAAACGATACTGGAGTACGTATTGTTGGAATCCAACAAAATTCTGTTTTTCCCTGACCAGATCTCGAGATTCTCGTCCAATATTTGGCCAAGACGATAAAACGATATTTTTTTTCATATCAAAAGAGAAAATCGATAAGAAAAATGTGAAATTTTTTCAAAATTCAACAAAAAATTGATAAAAAAAATATTCATCGTTGGAGCCGAAGGTTGCAAACTCCAGCGTCACGTCTTGATATAAGTAACGAGAAGTTTTGTTTTCTCGAAATATTGGAATCACGTAATCCTGGACTTTAAACATTTTTTTTTTTTATTTCTTTTTTTCATAGCCAAGTATTCTTTCCTTTTCTCATATTCTTCGGCTGTCTTTGCTCTCCTCGTTCGTTTCTCGCGTCGCAGCAACGAGTGGGGAATCCCGGGTTCAATGCCTTGTTGATGAGCATCTCCCCCCTCCCTCTGGCTTGTTTCCCCTCGCGAGTCCACCGTCGCCAACGAGCGCACCTTCTTCCTTATCCTCGTAGCCCTCTCCTCCCCTCTCCTCCCCCCTTTCTTTCTCCCTTCTCGTTCAGGTATAACTTCTTCGACAGAAACGCAACGAACAAACGCATAATCTACTCGCATTCCCAATTCCGATCGTGCCAACTTTTTACCACGGGAAAAGAAGAAAAAAAAAACAAAGTCATTTCGTTCTCAGAGATTTTTTTACGTCGTTTTTAAATGGTATTTTTTCGCTGAATCCAAAAATCGCCATTGTTTATCAACTTGTCTAGAAAATCGATTTTTTTTTTTTTTTTTTTTTTTAATTTTTCGCACCGCCGAATTTCCCGATTCTCAAGATCGTCCTCGTCCTAGCTCGAGGTTTCATTTCAATGATGAAATCACGCGTGGCAGCTGTCACGATTCCATATCCTGTTTCTTCGAAATATTCGCCAACGTCGGAGCCAACTTTTTCGTTATGGTTGACATTAGATGTACGCAACATTTTAATGAAGATTGCGCGAGAACATTAACGCGTCTCAATCGTGCGAATGGCTCTCGGAAAGTTCCTGTATATCCTGTTTCCCGCCTGCAACTACCGTGAGTTTCAGCCTTTTTTCTTATTACTAATAATATCACTTTACTCCAGGCAAAGCTGATAAGAGCAATCCAGTTTCCCAGCAGCAACGAGGCCCTCAGTCTCAGCTGCCGGTTTTATAATGTTTGCAATATTTTCAACCACCGATCGGGGCAATATGTTTCCTGATAATTAACCCATGGACACCAGAGACTCGTGCAAATTTGCAGCGACGAAAATTTCAAGTGTAACAGGTTTTTAAAATTCCTTTTTTAAATTTTTCCATTTTTCGACAATAAAATTTCACTTTACAATCTTCAGAATCATTGCAATCGATTACTCAGGATATTTTACCCCCAAAAAGTATGGTTCCAAGATTAATTTCATGCATTCATCGATGAAATACAAAGTTTTGAAAAGTCCAAGTGCGAATTTGCACCAGTGTGGTGAGTGCGTGGCCTCAAAGGGAGTTTAGTGTCTACGAGTTAAGTTCGGAGTCCGATCGAACTTTGAAAAACTTCACTTTTTTCAATAACCTAATAAAACACTCGGCGAATGATACGATCGCAGGAAGAGTTTAAGGGCATTCTACCGCATACACAGTGCCTTAGATATTTATTTTTCCCCTCCCCCCTTCCCCCTCTCGTTCTCTCTCTGTCTCATCCTTTCTGATGATCTTTTGCGCGAGGAATCGTAGTTAGGACCGTGCTGTTGGTTGCTACTGTATACAGCAACGAGAAGCACTTGACTATAGTTATGCAATGCTGAGCCACCTCGGCTCTTCATGGTCAAGGCCCTCTCGCGCAACCTCAGCCATGCTCCGAACCACCGCGTGGTGCAGGAGCAGTCGCGGTTGTGTAAAATCGTCAGGAGGCTCGAAGAAACGTCGTAATTCAAAAATATGACAAAAACGTACAAATACGTAAGAAATAGGATGGAGAAATGGCTTTAATGGCATTGCAGGCGCATCGAGGGGTGAGTGTCGAATATCGGCGACTCCCTTGAATAAATATTGATAAACATTTGAATGAATAATAATAAGAAATTAATATTTATTGATAATTTGTTGAATTTTCAAAATGGTGAACGATTTTTGAGTCGACAGATTTTTCTGAAGGCAAAAACCGATCGTTTTATCAGAACAATTAAATTATCAATTAAAATAACGAGCCTTGGCAAATGAATAAACAAATTTCGTTGCATTGCAACGATGCAAACTGCAACGTCATTCAAAGCGTGTAATTCGTTTGAATGTGGTGAGAGATCATGAGATGAAAAAAAAAAAGGAAACGAAAAAATATTTTTTAAATGAGATTTAAGTTCGACGCTCTCCACCAACAGCCTCTGGAGTTTCTTGAATATCCGGTGAATTTTATTTCGTTTCTCATGAGCAGCAAAGCAATCTGGTTTATCAAGAAGGAATATAAATTCGCTTTGAATAGCTAATAATCTCATAATTCTAGCGAAAAAAAGGCATGACAAAAAAAAATGTTGGATTTGCTACTTGTAGAAGATTCTCTGGTCGAAAAAAAAAAAAAAACGATGGGCATTAGGTTAGAAGGCGGAAAAGAGGCTGAGATTGTGGTAGGATAATCGAGAGATACAAAACGTGTCATACGCGAGTGATTTAAAGTCCTCTGAGACACAGGAAATGAATATTATTAGCATTTATTTGAGTCTCTCAGGAAGGTATAGTGAGAATAAAGGGCTGCTGAGAATCCCTCAAGCCTATACCGCGGGCCCAGCCGAGTAAATATCACTTTTTGCTTTTCTTTTTATTCGTAAAATACAAGTTTTCATATTCGCCCGGGACTCGTTTCTCTAGCCTCGTTCTCGTCTCGGAGAAGAAATTATACGCCTCGGTCGGGAGTCGCATGGAAAGTGCAAGAATCAATAAAAAAAAATAAAACATTGCAAAAATCGAGCATGTGATTGTTGCAAAAAAGTGCATGGCTGCGTGCAATTATGCAGTTCGAGAAAAAAAATGACAAGTGACACGAAATATTCGTCATAGATTCAATGTTTTTTCTTGGTTCGAATTTTCATTCGTGAACAAAAATATTAACAATATTTTATTAATATTAATATTATTAATATTCTATTAAATTGATCATCATGATTAATTTTATTAATTATTAGTATATTATTGAATATTATAAATATCAATATTACTAGAATTTCATTATTTCTATAATATTAATATTATAATATTATATAATACATAATATCATTAATATTAATAATATTTCATTAATTATTTGTTTAATTCAAAAAATCCTGACATTTTTCGTATCGATTTTCTTTTTGGATCTCAAAAAAAATGGTTTTATTATTTTCAATAAATATTTAATGGGAATCGTGGGATCTGGTGAAGAAAAAATGGAATTTCGTTGCATCCCAACGATGCATCATAAAAATAGGAGATGGAAATGTGAAAATAATTAAGAAAACGGTGCTGAGGGCCAAACTGCCGAGTGGAACGTCATTACGATCTCTGGCAGAGGAAGGATCGGCATTTTTATGGAAAGAAAGGCGAGAGAAGGAGCAAGTAGGCGCACGAGTTGCCGATCGTAATCCCTTTTCCTTTTATCCATCGTAGCATGACGCGAATGTGCGAGTTGTTTCTTATTCGTAAAGAGGGCGCAAGGTCTGCGGGAGTTCTCGAGGGCGTTTCTAGGCGTTTTGGAGCGTCGTTTTACGCCTTCGCATGAGGAATTTAACGCGAGATTAATATATAAATATAGGAATGAATATGTACGATAAAAAGCCGATAGAGAATGAGGAGGAAAAAGAGAGAATCTTGAAACTGAGCTCAAAACGTTCATACCAACTGGTGGCTTTTCACTCGTAAAATCCATCCCGAAGAGCAATCATTTTTAGCGATCTTCAACACGCTAAGCTCATACCCTCTATTGCTCCAGCTTAACAATGAGTCGTTGCGAGCCTTTCTTCGTTTGAAAATTCGTTATAGCGCGTGAGCACACGTTAGAAAATTACTGGCTAAGCAAATTACTTATGAATTATATATTCTTGGAAAACAATGCAAAAATAGGCTGAAAACCACGTTTCCGGATCACTCATATATTACAAACAAATAGAAAATATAAATTAGTCCAAAATATTCGTAAATATGAACTGGAAAGAAAAACAAAAAAAACAACTTTTCATGTTATCGAGCTTGAATATCGCAAATTCTGATAAGGAGGTCGGCTACGTAAAACGATGTTGCCATGTTAAAATTATAGGAAAATTCAAGATTATTAGAATTTTATTAATAAATAAAATATGAATATACACATTTTTTTACATTTTTTTTTCTACATATTATTCGAGTCTTTTTAGCCCTGAGAAGGCATGAATGAGAGAGGGAACAAATCTGTGGAAATACTGCGATCGAAAAAAACGAAGTTCGAAAGAAGATTTTTCGAAAAAATTCTCATGAAAAACAATTTCCTTAAAACTCATGAATATTTATCATTTTCTACGAATAAATGACTTTCTGGTCTCGAATTTCAGGGAAAGCTGCTTAATCGTGACGTTGAAACGACGTTAATAGTCTTGGCAGAATGCAAGATGTGAGAGAAGATCACAGCGAGCAAGGAATCACGAGTGTCCCACTCTCACCCTCTCAATCTCTCGTTGCACACCTTCGTACCTTAAGGAGTATCATCATCTTGGCAGAGAACCCAACAAGAGAAGCTTCACTTTTTTAACGTATACTTGAGGAATTCTCTCGACCGCCCGGGTGCCAGGCAACACACATGGAATGCCGAAACCCCTACCTCTTTTTATTGCACTCAACTCGTAAATGCAAGCCGCATAAGAATTTTATCAAAAGATCATTAATACAAGAATTTCCCCAAGGAATCCATGGGGAAATAATTTTTCTATCAAATTTATTCATTTTTTAAGATTTTCAGTATTGACCTAACTTTCCAAATGCAAAAAAAAATCCTGTGGATCCGAAAAAAACGAAAAAATGCCGCTCGCTCTCCTGGGAAAATATAAAAACGAATTATCGGACTTTTAACCCAAAAACTCAACCTCGAAAGTCGTCCAACTCACACGACACTTGGCTGCTCAAAAAAATTCTTCAAATTCTCTCAATCGAGCCAAAATTTTTCGAGTTTTTTTTTTTTTATTCGAAATTTGTTATTGATTTCGTGTGGTAATTTACAAATTCCAGTCCAACTCGTATGATTGTAAAGGCTCGAAGAGAATAACTCATCTCCACGAAAGGAATGCCTTGAAGTTTCAATAACAAGGAATATTATTTATAATATAAATAATATATAATAATAATATAAATAATATAATGATATAACGAAGAATAACCCAAACCGAGCTGCCTCAGCACAGAAATCGTTGGATATCAGTGCAGGATGTTGATCAAGGATACGAATGACAATCAAAAGGACGAGACTCACTCGAAAAATGATGCAGAAGTTTGCATCGTTGGAATTCACCAAAAAAAAATATTTTTTTATTCATTATTTTGATACTTAATGAAAATTTTAAATAAATAAAAAAAATGTCTAATAAATTTAGTTTTCTAATGGCAATGGAGACTGTAGCATTATAGTTGACAAATACTGGATAAAAATGTTGGGATCTGCTATGAAAGATGGTCAATTTTCGTTGCATTCCAAAGATTCGAACTTGAAGGTGGTCCAAGGGCAAAGGGATAACAGAAAATGTAGTGATTCGTGCTTATTTCGAGTGGAAAGTAATCGGAGTATATATTCATGTAATAATGGCCGGCAGAGTTGCGATATATATGTATACTCGTCGATACAACGGCTGTGAGGAAGCTCCTTCGCTATTTGCGTTAATACACATAAGCGGTGTCCGAGAAGTCATGTCGCGAAGCCAAAATGAATCGAGACTGAAGTTCGAAACGTTGGGCTTCAACGAAATTTTATATTTTCTTGACCAGATCTCGCAATTCTTATTAAATATTAAGTACAGACGATGAAACGATATTTTGTTGAAGATGCAACGAGATAATCGATACGAAAAATGTGAAATTTCGTAAAATTGAAAAAAAAAAAAACAATTAATAGAAACAAAATATTGACCGTTGGAGCTGCAAAGTTAAGTGTCACGAATCTTGAAGATTCAGGATCCAACGTTTGTGACGGCCTGTATATTGGTACATGGACGGTACGTGAACACGTACGTGAGTGTTCGTACATTGGTAGCATCACTTCGGTGATGATATACCCTCCGGAGAGTTCATTGCTCTTGAAGGTGGGAGGGAGGAATAACGAGGTAGAGAGGGAAAAAGAGAAAGAGAGAGAGAGAGAGAGAGAGAGAGAGAGTGGTTGTCTTTGGTGATATATCTATACCGTTTATCATATGATAATATAGCTGTATAGATGTCTGAATATCCAGAGAAGTGAGAGAGAAAGATCGTGAGTGGATACTGATGCCAGAAAATACTTTGAAATTTCTTTCTCCCTCTTTCTCTCTGTTTCTCTGCTCTTCTCTCTATTTCTCTGTATCTTCTTGTCTCATTCTCAGGAAAGAGTGACGAAAGACGACGATGATCGTACGATGACGGGCTAGAGAAGCATGTATACATATCTACATTATATACAAGCTATTACCGCATGCTTTAACGACCCTTAATAATTCACACGTGATTCCTTTTCTGGCTCTTAGCCCGGACATGCGGATACTCTACTCTCTGCATTTTTTTTCTTCTCTCTCTCTCTCTCTCTCTCTCGCTCTCTCTCTGTGTTTCTATCCGCATTTTTTAGTTGCAAGTTTTATTTTTACACTTGTTTTGCTTTTATACTTTTTCATATATTGTTTTTCGCTCTATGAACGTTGCTTTGCGTGTTTTTAGAGTTTTACTTGTCCTCTGGTGTTTATTTCTTGCCTCGCCCTATGGCTCGCCGGGGCATAGTAAACTTATCATTCATTCTCATTCGCGTTCATTATTAGAAATAATAATAACAATTATAATAAATGAATAATAATAATGGAAAAATGAAAATAAAAAAATGACAAATCAAAATGAATAAATAATAATAAAGAGAACGAGAGAAATCTTTATCTTCTCCCAACTCCCGAAAATTATTAATTCAAACGATGCTGAGGTTTGCATCGTTCGATTGCAACGAAATTCTGTTTTTTTCCTGGACGAGATCTCGCGATTCTCGTTCAATATTTAGTCAGGACGATGAAACGATATTTATTTGAGATCCAAAGAGAAAATCGATACGAAAATTGTCATGATATTTTAAATTGAACAAAATATTAATAGAAAAACGTATTTTTCGTTGGAGCCCGGGGCTTCGACACAAATTGCCAGAAATGGATTAATCAGTGATAATTAATCGGTACGAGATGAAGAATTAAAAAAGCCCGTACGAATACAGAAACATGGGATGAGAATAATTCAATGTAACTGCGAATATGGAGCTCACGATGCTTACACGAAAGATTAAACTTTTCACCTCGTTTTTCCCATTCAATTAAGGAATTTCATTCAATATTCCAATTTTGTCATCTCGAAAAACGATTGTCCCATTGTCAAAATCCTTCAACTAAAATTCACTCTTCGTTTCATTTGTTTGATATCTGTTTAGATTTTTTTTTCGCTACCGTTCGGTTTTGCAGAAAAAAAAGATTTTTTTTTTTTTTTGTTTTTTCCTTCATGCCGGAAATAGGAATGAACCGGACAAATATTGCGGTAATACCTCGAGGGTACGTGTTGATCGGGACTGTGGGACTCGTTGCGATTCTCGTTAACCCCCCCGAAGCGTTAGTCCTCGTTTACGAATTGCCTACCATCGTCGAATAGTCGTGATTAAAATAGAGTGTGTGTACACGATGGACAAATACATTGGACGGATATTCTACGAGCGAACGAGCGGAAAGCGCACGAAAAAAAAAGCAACAACTGCATCGGGAATCCTCGTCCACCAACTATATGGAATCTGTCACAAATGCATCGACTACTCTGCGGAGTATTAACGGTGAGAGAGAAACAACGGCAACAGCTCGTTGCGCTTTCCCACCAGCAGCGGTTCTCCTCGATACTTTTCCTCGCCCATGCAGTGTGGCTACTTTTTTAAAAATATTTCATCTTTCCTTTTTACACTGAGCTGTGGCCTGAAATTCTGTTGATTTCTTTTTTTTGATTTTATCGGTTTGATTCAATTCGATATTTGTGACGGATTTTAATTTTTATCGAGTCGACAGGGCGATTGGGTTTTTATTTTTTTCTGAAATTCATCGGTTTAATTTAATTCGATTTTTGTAGCGAATTTTAATTTTCATCGAGTTGACAGGGCGATTTGATTTTTATCTTTTTTTATTATTTATGAAATTTCATTCTGTGCATTTTCCAGGGCATAAGAAAAACTTGTTATATCAAATTAGGCGTTGTCAATTATCTGAATAATTGTTATTGCACTGTATAGACACAACACTCCCCTTAAGGTCATGCACTCACCACACTGATGCAAATTTGCACTTGGACTTTTCAAAACTTTGTATTTCTCCGATGAATGCATGAAATTAATCTTGAAACCATACTTTTTGGGGGTAAAATATCCTGAGTAATCGATTGGAATGATTCTGAAGATTGAAAAATGAAATTTTATTGCCGAAACATGGCCAAATTGAAAAAAGGGATTTTAAAAACCTGTTACGCTTGAAATTTTCGTGGGTACAAATTTGCACGAGTGTCGTGTGTCCACGGGTTAAATCGTAGTGTTTTATGGTTTGTTTTCGAGGATAGGAGCAGCGGATATTCTATACGATGAACATGTATAGTGCATCGGGTGCAACGTACCTGGATGAGTCACACGCTAAACCCATACGTTGCTTCGCTCCCGAGAACACGTTCATGCCACTCGTTTGCGTACAGTGTTGCACCGATGAATATACAGTACGTAAAAGCATCGTACAGAGATTCACCGGATCGTGCATTTAAATCGTTCCAATTTTTTTTCCACAAAATTGAAAAAAAAGAGCATCGCGTAATTTTTTTTATTGAAATAAAAAAAAAAAAAATAATCCCCTCGGAAATTGATGATGCAACGTTTTCCGCCCAATTTTCCTACGTGCTGCAACCAATTATTTCCTTTAAAAATTTTCAAGTCCGAAAAAAATCACCAAACTGCGTCGATACTTGTTTTTTTTTGCCCGAATGAACAAAATTAAATTTCATTTCATTTTCATCAACACGAACGACCTTTCTTCTTCGCTTTTTAATATTTTTCAAGCCTTGACTTAAATAAATAAACAAAATACTCAAATAAATAAATAAATAAATACTCATTTGTTGATTAGGGACTTGGCTCGAGAATATACAAACAAAGGTAGCTTCGAAAATGAATAATTTGTGAATGCCATATTAGACAGCATGTAGAACCAACGTCACTATAATAGTTGCCATAAAAATAATAATAAACTAAACGAAATGGTAATAATGCAATTCTGGCTTATTATTACGAGTAGAAACTCGTAATAGCTTAATAATCTCTCTTTATCTGTACACATATATATTTATGCGTAATACTATGTACAGATTGGATAAAAAGAAGTGTGGAGCAATGCAGAGACAGGAACAAGGGCATGAATAGAAGAAGATGCAGTAAAAAGAGAGAAAGAGAGAGAGAGAGAGAGACAAAGCGTGTGAGAAGGACGGTCGGAAAGAGAGGAAAGAAAGGGTAAAGATGAAAGATAAAAATCCAATCATTTCGACCGGTTTTGCATCAGGGGGGCCCCGGTCGAGGATAATGGAATACCGCGTTACTTTTTGCCGCTCTGTACGGAATATTTCCTCCTGGTTAATAGCCCCCCCAGTTTGACTTCAGCATCAACGTATTTTCTATGTTCTGTATAACGTACACGACTCACTGCTTGCCTGTCTGCTTCGCTCTGCTATATCACAAAAAGCTCATCCTAGGCATATATTTTCACGTGTCGATATATATAGAAATATATTCGAGACGAAACCGAGGACGTGAGGCCAAGAATCTTGTTCCATTCAATCAGAAAGATAAATATATTTTAAGGAAAATCTCATCAGTGCCTGACGATAACCATTGCCTCTGGACCTATGATGCTCATTTTTTTTTTTACGATGGTAAAGTTTGCATTGTTGGAATGCAACGAAATTCTGGTTTTTTTTTCCCCAACCGGATCTCACGATTCTTATTATTAAAAATTGAGTCAGGACGATAAAATCAGTTTTTTTAAATCCAACAGACAAAATTGATACGAAAATTGTCATGATTTTGAAAATTGAATGAAAAATTTATCGAGGGACGTATTTTTCGTTGAAACTCAACGTTGCGAACTTTAGTGTCGTTTTTATTTTTCTCTGTAACGATCCAATGATCCCACGCCGACGAAGGCATCCACGAAAATGCATTTTACAATTTTTCCGATCTCTACTGCCTCCCAGAGGCATGGCCACTTAATATTTTGCTGTTTAATTGAAATTCGGTCGATTTGGATTCAATGAACCAAATCGATTCGTATTATTTCGATAAAAAGCTTCGAATTTTGTATTTTGTTTAAATTTTTATGAATTTTTTAATGAAAAATACGAAATTTTCGACATAACTTTTTATCTGTTCGCAATGATCGATAAATTTCGTTTCAACGCGAAATAAATTTTTCCTTCCCTCGGTGAAAAATGATTGAATCTTTGAGAATTAATTTTCGAGAATAGTGGAATTTTTGCTCATGGATATTTGGAGTGATTGTAAAGGAGATTTACGCAATAGCCACAGTAAATTTAGTACGAGAGCTTGGTCCGAGTTTTTATGCGAAGCACGTAACTTGAGCTGGCAAAGTAGCAGCAAAGTTTAGAGCATTTGAATAAAGACTCTGCTAGGTTACTTAGGTACTTTCACGAGCACGTGACTCGTCACCGGAGAATCGTGGGTGGACGAGATTGTCGAGAAAGAATAGCAGGATCGGAAGAATGAAAAAAAAAATCTAGTTGCAGCGAGTGTTTGAAAAATACTGAGAAATTACGTGAACTTTCATTTTATTCGTGGTCGAACTTTCGTTCGATTTAAACGCCAGAAAAATGATCGAAACGACTTGCGCGATGAAAAAAACGTAAGAGCGACGAAATCGTCGACGCAGCTTCGTCCTAATTCGATGAAATTCGTCAACGAATTGCGACTGTGATTTGAAATAAATAAAAAAGACGTAAAAGGGCTAAGAAATATTGGATCAAAAAAATGAGCCTGAAGTTTTAATCGACGCAATGCCACGAAATGAATTGAAAAAGAAAAAATGATTCGTCACGTTTTTTTCGATTTTTTGGGCCTCACGAATGAATTCGTAAAATAAAAAAGTTGATAAAAAAAAAGAAATATATATATATAATAAATGATAAAAATCATTTTTTATTTATTCCTTTTTTTCATTTCGTGGCATTACGTCGATGCAAACTTCAGGCTCATTAAAAACAAAAGAAATATGGAAACGGATTCGTGAGCGGGGAGACGCCGAATCTTAGCGAAGGGTCGAAATGAGGAAACGAAAAAAACGAACCTTGCTTAATGACGATACCGGAAGGTACCTGGACAAGCGGTAAAGTAGCGTTGCTCGGATTAATGCCTGTGAGACTTCCGGGTGTACCGGGGGGTGGCGATGCACTGGCGCTACCAACTGAGCCAGGATCACTGAAGCCCTGAGCGCTGTTTTCCTCTGGTCCGTCGAAGAAGCTTAGATTGAATTCACTTCCTGCGTCGAACGACACTTCCGGCGTTAGAGTGTCCGGCGCTGGGGCGCTTCCGAGACCCGCGGTAAGCGACTGATCTATTTTAAAAACATCCATGATAACAATTTTTCGACGTACTCGCGGATCGTCACTTTGGTCACTCTTCGTCCCGTGGTCACCATTCGCGTTGCACTCGCTCTGTTGTTTTTTTCAGTTTTGATAACAAAAATGCCTTCCGGCTCTTCCTCCTGGTTGCTAAAGAAATTGTTTTATTCGAATTTTCATTAAACCCAAAATTTGGCCATTTTTTTCTTTCTTTTTTTTTCCGTTCCCTTTAATTTGGATTTTTTTGCCAAAAATCCAACGCTGATATTGACACTTTGGAGCACCGATCGTTTTGTCACTATTTACTGCACGTCATCAATTTCCGTTTAAACAGAAATAATATTTGTTTTTTCATATTCAGCACGAATTTTATTTTCAACCCATATTTTCAGGACGGGCGAAGAACGTTGCAATTCCGAGTCACCGAAACTTGACTTTATTTTTATTTATTTACGAAAACTCGTTAAGAAAACGGTCAACAAATAACTCACGTTTCTTCACCTCCTCGTTCGTTCATATCCTTAAGGCGAATACTTTTTCCTCGTTGAGTCGTTGCTTGTTTTATCACTTACGTTCGACACCACCAACAACATAAAAGGAATTTCTTCTCGGGCTCCTCCAATCCGGAGATCCATGCGTTCCATCGCTGCCATTAAGGATTCGAGAGAAAAACACACAAAAACGAAAATGTAATGAGAAAATAAAACAAATTAAAAGAATAAATTTTAAAAAACAACAAAAAAAATACGCATTTCGGAGACTGTCACGTTTTTGTGGAGAATTTTATTTTTCCCTCAGATTTAAAATTCATTATTTACAGTCCGAATTTCCCAGCGATATCGAGCTCGAAGCTGAAACTCCATTATTCATTCATAGGATGCAAAACGAACGAGACAGTTTCCATGAATTTTGAATATGCAAAAAATGATGAAAATAAAAAATGCTTCGGACATCGGGTGAGGATTTTGTAAAATTCGAGAAAAATGGCAGCTTCCTCAATCGATTGTTTGGCTGTCCAGATTGATTACCAATTAATCCCGAAGCTGTGGATTAATTCGTGAAAAAAATAAAAAATAAAAGGTTGAAAGAAAAAAAAACACCTCGTGACCTTCCAGATTTTTTTTGCTCCATAAAAATCCGCCAATGAAAAGAAAATCGTAGAGTTAAAAAATGACAAAATCATGAATGAGCGTTGATCCAGAAAAATATGTAATATCGTTGCATTCCGAGGAAGCAAACTCGATCGTTATTGTTCGATAGGTTGGGGTTTGATTTCATTTATCGATGTATTAATATTGAGATGGCGAGTTCGTTGGACACGTAAGAGTTCGACGTAAAAGAGAGCGAGAGAGAGAACGTTAAGTGGATTGAAGAAAGGTGAGCATCTCGGAGGAAGACGAGAGGAGTGATAGAAAAAGTGAATGTCATTGCCGTAATCTTCGGACGTTGACTTCCTCGACAGAGAAATAAAGAATGAGACGAAGAGAAAGAGTAAAAGGGAGAGGAGAGAGAAACGCGAGTCACCACTTCTCCTTGCCATGCTATCGCGATCTGTACCTACTTCTTGGCCATGGACCATCTTTTCCCCCTCCCCTCTTCGCGGCACGCCGTATAGGAGAGTCTTGTGGTCAGTCTTTCTCTCTCTCTCTCTCTCTCTCTCTCTCTCGATCTTTTCTCGCGCACCTTTTCCTCCGTTTGCTGTCTCGACATAACTCGACTCTTTGGCTCGTGCTTGCTCGATTGCTCCTCTCCTCATTTTCTCCATACGAAAAAATGACTCAACAAAGAATAATCATTGTTTTTTTTTCTTTTTTTTTCATCAATAAATTTTGTTGTTTTTTTTTTTTTCAATTAATTCGATTTTACTTTCGTGCCGATTTTCATGAGAAATCAAAATGATAAAAAAATAAAGAAAACAATAAAATTAGATGAACGTAAAATTGCATAAATCGACTTGGGGAGAATGTTTAATTGGACGAGTGGACGAAAAGTGATGTTGCGTTTAAACACTTTAGAAGAAGCTTGAAATTGAGGAAGGAGAAAGAGAAGGAAAGAGAGATGGAAAATTCAATTGGCAAGCTTCTCACGAACGTCCGAAAAGAAAGAGAGAGAGAGAGACTCATCCAAATGGCGGTTTTGCGGCATTCAGACAGTCATTTGTCTCATGCAATGCACACACATAGATCTTCCCTCTTCTCGCCATACGTTTCCGCGTTCCATCTCTCTATATACACCTCGCAACTCAGTGCGTTCACCTTGTCCTCCGGATTACGTATACTCTCGTCCACTCACTCCAATTACTCCAATCATCGAAATCTTCATTAACGAATCTCCTTTCGAAATGTGCCAGAAAAATACTTTTCCACTCGGTAATTGCAGTGCCAAAAACTTTCGAAATATAATCAGTTCAATTTTTCTTTTTCTTTTTTGTTTTAATTATTTCAGATAAATTATTCATCAATTTTCCTGCTCCGAATTTCTTTGCGTTAATTCCCAACCCATGAGAATGGAGTTAGAGTTTTTTATGGAAAAGTTAATTCAAAAATTTTCGATCAAGTTCAAAATGAACTTGAACGTTGTTAAAAGAAAAAATTACAAATATTTGATATCGAAAGATCATTCTCTGAGTGACCTCGATCATATTTCGATTTTTGCAAATTTCACAATATTATAAAGACGGAAATGTAATTGGACGGGTCCTCGTGAGTTTTCAATGAAATTATGAAAATTTACCAATTTTTCTAAAGTACGTTATGTCTGTCCATTTAAATATCGCGATGGAGAAGGAGAAAAAGAGGGAGAAAAAAATGTCGATTTTCACGAAAAGAACAAGAATTTGTTGGGTATCGATATAATCGAGAGTGACGAGGGAAAGTTCGATTGATATTTAGATAAGCTTGCTGTAGTGAAGCCTGGCCAATTGGCGTCGTGTAAAACGAGAAATATTTATTTGAGCTGCATCGCATTTTTATTATGGGAAAATAATTGTCGTACTCTAGGATAAATGAATGTTGTTTGAGGAGTCAAACGAGCAAGTGATTCGTCATTTTATTCAAACTTATAATGCACGATTTTAAATCTGATCGAATGCATCAGTTTTCGAGAATTTATGGAATGGTGATCGGGAGCAAGAGAGAGAGAGAGAGAGAGAGAGAGAGAGAGAGAGAGAGAGAGAGGGAGAAACGTCATGGGATGATAATAATTCGATTAAAAATGGAATAAAAATCGGTTCGATACGTTTCGATGAAGTTTTAATACAGACTCCGCAACGATGCCAATATTTCGACTCAAATTTCCCGAGTAAACAACACAGTTTTTCTTCAGTTTAACAAAAATAAACAACATTAAAAATATTGATACAAAAATAAGGATAATACATAAAAAAAAACAATACTTTTTCGACAAATCTCTCGATTCTCATGAAATATTTAATTATAAAAATGAAACCAAGTTTTTTTAAGATCCAAAGACGAAATCGATACGAAAATTGTAATGATTTTCAAAATTGACGAAAAAATTAAAATAAATACGTATTTATCGTTGGAGCCCAAGGTTGCGAACTTCAGTGTCATTGGAAAATTTTCATCAGGCAATGAATTCTGCCTCCTGGTAAAAAATGTTCAACTTTTTCTTCGACGACAATCGAGATCGCGATACGAGAATGAAAAAAGAAAAAAATAAAATAAAACAAAGGCTCGTGATCAGTCGTGAAAATAGTGAAATGAGTGACTGGAATAATTAGAGAAAGAGGACAAAGTTTTACCTGTACGAGGAGGAGTTCGTTGCCATCCGGAGTTTAGTAAAAAGTCTCATCGTAAGCGCTAATCCTAAGGTTCGACAACAACCGGAACGTGTTGGCTGCGTTGATATCGAGCGATAATCACGAGAATCACACGAAAATCACAAAAACTTGTTGGACACTATAATAAAAGTGAAAAATCCTGTGCACCAAGAAGATCGATGAACGTTGACGAAAAGGTGTTTGGTTACCACTCGTACAAGTTACTTATTATTAATCGTAGTAATCCACAGGACGAATAGTGTGCGGTGGAGTTCTGCGCAGCCCCGACCAAACCAAAACATCCCCGAAGCACGAGACACACGCGCATAACACGCGAATACACACAGCTGAGTGGTTGAGCTCTGGGAGCGCACTCACGGCTTGAATTATCGTCGGAAAACGATGGAAAAAAAAAGAAAAAAAAGAAAAAATGGAGTAAAAAAAAAAATGTTTGACACGTTTCGAACAGGATTGAGAATTCTGGAAGTTGGAGCCACTCGCACGTGATAAAAACAATGAAAACCGAAGAGATAACAACTGACAAAAGTTCATCGACTATAAATCGTGTTCCCGGTCACTCTCGGATCTCTCCAAAGTCTTTTATCTCCGGTTTACGATCGATAGGATAATTCTAGAGTTAATTGACTTTTGTTGATGAAAAAAAAAGTGAAAAAAAATATTGATTCTGTATTATGAGCGTAAAAATGATGACGAGGTGAATAATTGAGGAGGCTCAAAAAGAGCGGTGGTTGGAGCTGCATACACGCCGGTGTGTGCTTGCTCGACGCGATACCGGCTCGCGGGACTCGCTTGCGATTGCGCCGGGCCTCCTTCCTCTCTCGCTCTCTCTCTTTCTCCCAAGCCCTCTCTCGCTCACTCTCTCCCTCTCCCTCCCTCTCTCTCTCTCTCTCTCTCTCTCTCTCTCTCTCTCTCGTTATCCTTCTTTTTCTCTTTGAGTCTCTCGCTCCGTGACGTTTGGATGCTCGGGAGAGTTGCGCGAGGCTGGCTTACCTGTGAGGTAAGTAAAACCGGGGACGACGGCGGCGCTCGGGCATGTTACGGCATTGCAAGTCCGCGCGAACGTCGCGCGCCTTGTGTTAGCCCATATCAGGGCGGAGAGGGGAGCGGAGAGCGCGTGTAGGGAGAGAAGGAGAAGTTGCTCTCGCTCTGGCCGGTGGGATCTGCCGTGAGTGATAGAGGAAAAGAGAGAAAGGGTTATAAAGAGCTGTAGGACGGATAGAGAGACCGAGAGACAGGAAAAAGCTGGAGAGGGGAGAGGAAAGACGAAGGGAGAGGAAGAGTGAGCGTAGCAGAGATTTCGAAGGAGCAAGAGAGCAGTGGAGGAAGGAAAAGAGAGAGGGAGGGAGGCTGAGGAGTTGGTGAGGAGAGCAAAGTATCGGTCGAGGGTAAGAATAAGAAGAGAGAGGGGGGAGGGAGGAAGAGAGAGAAAGTCGTTTGTTGCGTGCGGCGGGTTGAAGGGAGACGAGCGGAGAAAATAGAATGGAAGCGCGAGAGCTCTCTGACATTCGGGGCAAAGGGAACGCGCGCCCGAGACAGCGACAACATTCGAGAATAAGAGAGGGAGAAAGGAGTTTATTTCATGGCTGGACAGGGGAAAGAGAAGAGAGAGTTATTGCGTTGCCCGAAGGCGAGCGCAGGCAACAGAGGACAGCCATGAAGGAATAACAGAGAGGGATTTATTTCACGCTACGAGAAGTAACTGAAATACGAGGGAGGAGAGTGGCGGGCGTTTCTGACTTTCGGGAGGGGACGAAATCATTTATTCAAATCAAGGGATAAGACTTTTTGGCTATGATCTGATACGGAAAAGAGATAAAGTTGCTTCGAATCTCGACGTGTCATAAAATCGTGAATTTTTCATGTCCCAAACGGTAATAAACGAAGAAATACAGCAAAAAGTATAATTCGCCTCGAGATGAAAGTAAAAATGAATAAATTTTGATACGTGCTTTTAAAATGAGGGCTCCAGAGCCTCCGATACGAAGAGACCCTCAATAATTCATGCCGCGAGAGCAACATTCGGTCGGGCTTTGAAGAAAAACACATCCGCAGGAGCTGGCAGAAAAATAAGATAAAATAGGGGAGGAAGAATAATTGCGATGATGGGAGTTAGCGGGAGAGTCAACATCGAACGAGCTAGAACGTGGGTCCATCTCCTCGGCCGGCAAAGCACGTGTGCGGACCTATATACGGAGCGTAAGGTGCGAAAGAGTGGGGATCAAATGATCGGAGGATTGAGGGGAGAGTGGGGGAGAGAGGGAAGGAAAAAAGCGATGCACGACCCTTGCGATGGTTCGCCTGGCGAACGGAGTGTCCCGATGGATCAGAGATTGAGGCAAGGAAGGGAGAAGGCGGGGAGTTTACAGAAAGAAGCAACACTGTAGGCGCGATCGAGCTCCGCCGATCAAGAAATGTGAAAGAAATAAGACGCCGGGGGGGTAAGAGACAGAATAAAACGAGAAGGAGGATCAAATATGTGAGCAGCAAAAAGAGAAGCAAGAGACTAGCAAGATGGAGGGGCGAGTGGACCAACTGGGTTCACCAGCGAGGATAGTTCATCGACCGAGAAGTACCGAGCAGGCCCGAACGAAGACTCAACTCTTAAGACAAGACAACCAAGAATACGACGTTACACCAGATGCTCCTTGGCTCTCTGCTAAACTCAATTTCGTACCAAAGCTTTCTCCCTTCTCCATCCCTCTCTCTCTCTCTCTCTCTCTCTCTCTCTCTCTCCGCTACTTTGTGTTTTCCCTCTTTTCTCCTCCGCACGTACAACTTTAATTTCTCATCATTTTTCCCTCGCGATTCGCACGCATTCGTGCCGATGAATCTTTAACGTTCAGCAGCGAATCTCCGCATCTCTTATTTTTCGTCTTATCTCTGTTCTGCTTTCCTCTCCATGTCTTGCTTCTCGATCCTGTCTGCCCCCTCTCGCCTTTTCCAATCTTCTCGCTCCCTGGACCCACCACAAGGGATGCCTTTTTCTTTAATCGTTTGACAACCAACCGTGGGAAAGTCCTCCCCGAATTCAGGTCCAGCACCAATTCCTCGAAACTTTAAACATCAGCTGGTTTACCAATCACCAAAAAAATGGGCGGGGGGGGGGGGGGGGGGGGGGGGGGGGGGGGGGGGGGCTGTAGAAAGAATCTGCGATCATCTTCGGTGTAAATGAACGCAAGAGACCGATGGAACGGAACTGTGCGTTGGTTACTCGATTGGTCGGTTACTCAATTTGGCTCAAAACTCATTTCATCATATAAAAAGCAACAGATTCACGATACTGAAGTTTGCATCGTTGGAAATAAGCAAAAAATTTATTTTTAAATCGTTATTTCAATGATTTATGAACTTTTCGAATTTTTCAAAGTGAATTCAGTTTTGAAATGAAAAAAAAAAAAACGTCTGGCTCACTATTTTTCATAAATATTTATCGAAAATTTCGCACTCTGCTTCTTATTATTGAATATATTCAGTAAAAACGATGAAATCAATTTTTTTAAAAGATTCAACCGACAAGATCGATACGAAAACTGTAGTGATTTTTAAAATTGATAGAAAAAGTTTTTTTTTTTTCGTTAGAGCGCAACGTCGCAAACTTTGGTTATTATTTTACAATAATTTCGACGCAGCGATCGACTCTCCTCTTTTTCGCGGGGAGACCACGGGCCGGATATCTATTCTAATTATTCAAGGAAGTTGGAGCACACTGAAGAAAGAGAGAAAGAGAGAGAGAGAGAGAGAGAGAGAGAGAGAGAGAGAGAGAGAGTGGGCTCGAGAAAGATGAAGGAAAGGTGGAAGAAGCTCGGGAGAGTGCCGTGGCGAGAAAGGAGATGCGCTCCTCCGCAGAGTAATGAACCTCGCGGAAACCGGTTACATCTTTCCCTTTGCTCCGGGTACACTAGCGAGTATGTATGCGTAGTGTATTAAGTACACGATTGAGGAGATGCCACGTTTGCTTTGGAAGCCTGTGTGCTTACCGGCAGTCGATAAATTATTGCTAATCGGTTCGAAATATCGATGAAAAAAAAATAATGGTTTTTGTTGTTGCACGACGTTGCGGGAGGATCACGCAGATCGATTTTCTCGGTCGCTAGAAAAAATTTCATACTGCTCAGATTTTTTCTAATTTTTTGTTTTGTTTTTTTTTTTTGTTCGAAAATATGCAAAGGCTCGAAAGCCAGCGATGAGGAATAGAGAAAAGTCGTTATGAAAGAAATCGAGACGAGATGATAGGGGAAGCGAAAGATAAAGCAGCGTTGAGAGCGATTAAGAAGATTACTTTTCATCATCGTCTCTCTCCTCGCGGCTGGCAAAACTCAAGGGAAACCCGGAAGCCTCTTTGGACCCGCATGGAAATCCTCTTTTCTTATTCTCCTCTTGCCTCCTTTCATCCTTTATATACTCATGTACATATATATATATATAAACGAGGTGCACATGCACGTCTATGTATGAACGTCGTGCACCCTCGTCTCGTTTCCGAGTGTTGTGCGAGCCTGAGAGTGCCTTGACATAGATTTTCTTCGTTTTCTTTACTCCTCTCGCTAATACCTCCACAGTAATCAAAGGGACGCGGTAAACATTGAGGTGCCAATTCAATTACGCCACCGCTCAGCAATTATATCATCCCAGCGATCCAGGCAGGTACAAAAAAATCTTCGGGAAAAATGAGACTCTCGCATTTCACAACGAGAGATGCTGCTCATCAGCTGGAACCGTTTCCTTAGACGGAACTCTGAATAGCATAGACAAGCATCTCACCATTTATTAGATTTTTAGAGGAAAAAATCAATAGAAAATAATGAAAAAGTGCTAGAGGCTAGAACTCTTGAGCATTTTACAGAGTGACATGGTAGTCATCATCTACAACCTTTTTTCGATTCAGATGCATCAACAGTTGAAAGGAATCCCACTATTAATGAGATTTTTAGAGAAAAAAATTAGTAGGAAAAAATGAAAAAGTGCTAGAGGCCAGAACTCTTTCGAATTTCATAGCGAGGGATGCTGATCATCATTTGGAATGTTTCAAGCCGCTGAATATAATAATGTACGAGATGAAAAAAAAAAACCAAGATTTTTCCATTTCGGACAGGAGTTTTGACTGTAATGCTTGAAATTTTTATAAGCATCTATTTCGAAAACTCGATTAAAATTGTATTCGGACGAATTTCACTCGGCAAAAATCTCCATAAATTTATGATATTACTGAGTACATCTCCACAAAATTATAAGAATTAATATCAAAATTAGATTTTCCTTTTGAAATGTTGGAAACGTAGTATACGAATTAAGTTAAATTAGTACGACCAGGACTACTTGAGATCTGAAGTATAATATGAAGTTTTGACATGCCCAATAAAATCTGGCGATCATGTCTGTTACGGAAAGGTTTTAGCCCACAAATTTTTAATGAGCTATTCACATAAATGTCTACATAAATGTTCTACACCGGAATATAATTGAGAGATTCGTTTATAAAGTTGCACACTGAAAAACCGATTTTAACGAATGTAAAGTTGGATACGGCGAAATAAATGTTTTTCAACAATAAATTAATCATTTATTTGAGTCTCGACGCGATTGTCTGAAATAAACATTTGTTAATAGTTAATAAATGAATAATCCGATAAAACGTAACCTTTCTTGATCTGCAAATGAATTTGATGACCAAAAACATCTACTGAGTTGTGAGAAATAAAAGGGATCGAACAAATCATTATCTTCAAGGAAATACTATGCCTATGAAATTCGATCGTCATAACAAAGACAATTTTTGACCATGTTGAAGTTTGGATCGTTGGGATGCAACGAAAAACTATTATTTCTTGCATTTTCAAATTGAATTTGCAAAATTCAATAAATGATAAATGGAAAAAGCATATTTTTCGTTTAATCTCAACACTGCAAACTTGAGAATCATATTTTAAGACCATTAACCAATTTTATAACGGTTAATGAACGTTTGAGTAAAAATATCAACTAAATATATTTATTTATTATGAATAAACTGTTTTCTCAGTGCACCCAAAGCATGTCAGAGCTACAATCGTAAGAAAACAAGGAAAAAAGTTTTGTTTTTCATTCACTAATCGGTTGTTGTTGTTTACTTGTTAATAGATAAAAAAAATAAACTCAAGTGTCCAAGTGTTTCGAAGTATTTATTGTTTCCAAAACAATATCGAAATGTGGAAGAAAAAAGAGCGATGGGACTTTTCAATTTTCTTTTCGTATTATAATCTCGCCGGTAAGACGAAAGAATAAGCGAGAGAGTAGACAGAAAGGGGCATGTTTTTGTGCGGGCTAATTTCGGAGAGAAGCTAAATTTTCAGGGAAAGCTCTCTCATCCCCGGAACTACGGACTCTCTTTGCTATCCGGTGCTCACCGAGGCTGCATTCCCCCCAGTCTTTTCCTCTGACCAACCAATTCTGGCTAGGGAAGCATAGAAGAAAAAAAAAAGCATTATGGGGTGGGACGCTTTGCTGCCCCTTTTGAATCGATCCAACGCGCCCTCAAAGCATCCCCTGCTGTTACGCGAACCTCCACCCACTCCGATCTCTGTATTTTCGTTCCATTGTAACAGTGTTACGTTCGTTCGTATCCACAAAGTCGAGACTTGACGTAGGGCAGCGTTTTGAGGCTTTTCCTAAATTTCGACCCAACATATTGGACGAAAAAATAATCTTCACTTTTTATTCACACCGTCAATTGTGACTAAAGTCTTGATCGTTGGATTCGCTCCCTTTTGAGCTTCTTTACGAGCTTTTTTAATCCTCCCTCAGTCTTTACACAAAAGAGACCATTTCCAGAGGATTTACGCTCAGAAACCACCGATTTAATCCCTCGTTATTTATTACGACAAATTACATACGAAAAGGCAAATAATCGCTGAAAGGATGAGCCTGAAGTTTGCATTGACGAAATGCCACGAAATGAAAATGAAAAAAAAATGATTCGTCACTTTTTTACAAATTTTTTTTCTTTTAATTTGCCCCTTGCCATTTTTGGATCTCACGAGAGAATTCGTAAAATTAAAAAGCGACGAATCATTTTATGTTTAATTTTTTTTTTTCTTTTATTTTTCATTTTTTTTTTTTTATTTATTTTTTTTTTTTTTACTTGCAAACTTCAGGCTCACCCGAAAAAGCAAATTCGCAAAAATTCCTACCCGGTGGCTAACATTTTTTAAAATTTCTAATGACGAATGATTATTCTCATCGACAAGGATCATCATTCGGAAGATTTTTTCCTCTCCTTATCCTGGAGAAAAAAAAATGGCTAACCCGTTGAACAATCACAACTTGCAACTCGAGGATACTCCGAATTTCAGAAATTTTTCTTTTTTCCTCTCAAATACGCGAATGTTGAATTTTAAGCGAAAAATAAAACTCACCGTTGTTGCGAAGGATGGAACCAGGACTGTTGGCCTCCAGAGGACTGTTTGGCTCCTCCGTGTTCGGCTCTTGCTTCACACTGAAATGGAAACATTCATTATGAATCTTTGCAGCGTCAAAGTGGTCCAGCAGGAGACTCTACAGATATGATCATACGGTCACGACGTATTTCAACCGAAATCTCAAAGGCTCGGGAAACCCTCATAGGAAAAGAAATCTCCAATAATTTTCCGACCTTTTTGCATTTTTTTCAAGATAAAAAAAAAAAAAAAAAAACGAAAAAGCGCACAACTGGAAAAAAAAGCCAATTACATGCAGCTGTAAGAAAAAATTAACAAAAAAAAAAAAAAAAAAAAAAAAAAAAAAAAAAAAAAAAAAAAACGAAAAAGCGATCATTTGGAAAAAAAAGCCAAGGAAATGCAGCTGAAACAAAAATTGCAGTTTTAGGGGCTAATAGACAATTTCCGCATCGCACCAGGACCAACCGAGATGCACGATTTTTTTCCGAGTGATGTTGGAAAAGTAATAAAACGAATTTGATGAGATTGTTCGCTTAAAATCACATCCACGAAGATAAAAAGCTTTGGGCAGGCTTTATTGAATTGGCCACGCGTGGGTGTCTACTTCGCCGGTTGTGGTGGGAAGTCGATCAAGTTCGAATCTAATAAACAAAACAATTTCTCACACGCACACGCCGATTCGTGTACCGGAAGCTGCTGAATTCCGCAGGAGAAAGCAACCACCTTAACCGATCTTTTCGATTTAATTAAGTTTTTCAAGCTCGTGGCGGCAAAAACGACAATCCCAAGGTCGATGATTATGAATTTTTCTTCCTGAACATTCTCTAGAATCGAGAAATAACTTTGCACTCGATTTCTATTTCGAAAACGAAATAATGAAAATAAAAACATTCCAGCTTTTTTGCAAATTGCATTGAAATTTAATAATATTGACCATTTTTCTAGAAAATAATGAGCAAGTATAAGCTTATACACAACATTTTACAAAATTTGTAGAAATTACTACGGTCGGACGATTTTTCAAAAATTTAACATTTTTGTGAAATTCGAAAAATCATAAAATTTAAACCGTTCGACCGATATTCCCCAAATTCAATACCAACCTTCCCATTATGATACTCTATTTATAAAAAAAAAATTAGCAATGAATCTAAAAATTTGCGGAAATTGGAGCGTCGAGTTTTTTTTTGAAAATTTTAAAATGCTGTACAATTCGTAGTTTTCTAGCGATTCCAACAAAATTATCAGAGAATGAAGAGCTTGTATGGATTAACATCTGTGCGAAACGGGAGCTCTGTAGCTAGAACCGTTCTCGAGTTATGAACGTTTGAATTTTACAGTGCCATAACATGCACACACACACATACACATCCGGACATTTTTTCTAGATACGATTTGTCGACGTTTTGGGAAATTTTGAGCACATTGACATTCCCATCTGGAAAAAGAAAATTGCACCGTCATATAGCTTCCTCTAGGAGGGAGAAAAATAAAAAATATCGATCGTCAAGGAAGAAGCAAATTTATTTTCCTCAAGGAATCACTGCAAAATTATATTCTGCAAAAAAATATTGAAACGATGTTGAAAAATCGGCTGGCGAAGTGTCGAAGAAGTTTCATAAATTAAAGGAAAGGAAATTCTCTCGAGCTCGGGGGTTGATACCCCCGACGCCACAACCCCTCGCCGCCCTCTTTTCCTTTTCCTGGATTACTTCATCCCTGTCGCACCTCAGGATGCAATTGAGTCTCCGAGGTGAAAAAAACGATGCTGTAAAATGGCGTGTGGTATAAGTGCGGACGTCAACATCGACCCCAAGACACATCCATCAGATACTTCGTGTTGCTCGTTTAACGGTTGCCTCAAACGCGATCTCCCCTCGCGTTCGCCCTCTGCTGAAAAAGCTTCTTCTGGTAGTTCTCAGCGTGAAAATCCCTGGGGATTGCTTGACGAGTTTACAAACGGAATGCTAGATAAATCGTCAAATTCCGAAGCGAAAAGTCCTCAAGCGTTTTTTCATCCGATGCAACGTTCATGAGATAAGGATGAAGGAATGATCGCCAATCATGAGGAAGCTTCCGGGGGAGAGCGTGGAGTGGGGGAAGCGCGCCACGCCCTGTGAGCCGGCGGGGACGGTGCTGGCCACTCCTCTTCTCCTTTATCAACGCGTCCGATTGGCGGCGCCAATTAATTAATGAAAATCTCTGGATCCCTGCGTCGGAGAGAAAAACGCTAAAGAACTTTATGCTCCAAAATCCTACGATCTATCGATCCGCCACATATTCTCTCGACTCCAGAGACATTCCATATAAACTGACGTTGTCATCGTTACGCGTTTTAACAACGAGAATCGCAGCACAGCATCCCGATCAGCGCTTTCGTTCTGATCCAGTTTTCGACTCCGTAGCATTTCGTCAAAGGGGTTGGAGGGTGGTCCCCACGATTTGCCTTGCGTACGGTGAAGGCTAACGCGACGATCACAACGCAAAGAAACGGAATAAGGGGCTGGAGGATTTGAGAGAGAAATAAAAATAGTCCGCGGAACGTTTTCTAGATCAAGGACAACAGGATCACAATTGTTTCCAACACTTCGAATGTTGACTGCAGCGATCTTTTTTTTTTTCTTCTTCATTCACGTCTAATAGTTTCGTGTCGTGTGAAATTGGATTAGGACAGAGCATAGCAGCGTTTTACTGATCCACATCGATGCGGATGTTGAAAACATTATAATAATAATCAAAGCAATTGCCATTTGCTCGAGCGGTTCTAAATAACTCAAGCGAATGATCGATTTCGGAAAATAGTTTAAACCATTGCGAACGACTCAGTCTATTGAATCCACAAATCAATATTCCAAAGCGTTTGTGCATTTTTTTCAAAATTCTTGATTAAAAATTGAACGTCAAACACGATGCTGAAGTTTGCATCGCCACCAAAAAAAAAAGATTCGTCACTGTTTTTTCGATTTATTTTTTCTTAACTTGCCTCTTGCCTTTTTTGGACCTGCTTCCGAATGGCTTAGTAAGATAAAAAATTGAAATCGATCCGAAAATTGTAATGATTTTTCAATTTGAAAAATAAAGCATTATTCAAAAAAAATTATTTCTCGTTGAATCTCAACGTTGCGAGCTCCAGTCTCATACGTTAAACGCAGTGTCGAGAAAGGTTCATATTCCACCTAATCCAGATGCTATCTGGGTTGCCAACTTTTAGGGAGGGGGGGGGGGGGGGATTGAATTTTTAACGCTGGGGAAATGGGTCTCGCAACGCTAATTGAATTTTCCTCCTTTCATGCACAAAGAGCCAGCAGGAGAGAGATAGCGAGAGCAACGGAGGATGATCGATCACTTGGTTCGATGCAAATGTAAACCAGCAGCAAATGTTTGTATTTACTCTTGGTGCAACGCGGTCAACATCGATGAGGATTGTACCACCAATGGCGATCCACCTTCCCCGATAAATACAAACATATACACCAATCTCTATAGATATATTCCGATATTTTGTTTTCAACGCTTCGGCATTATTGGATTTAATCGCAGCACCGGGATACGTACTTATTTTAGTGCCCAGCGTGTCAACGGGAATATGGGAAAATCGCAACGATCGCGGATACGCGAATAATTAGGCATCTCCCTCTCTCCTCACTTGAATAAATAAAGCATCCAAATAAATTCTCCTATTATTATTATTATTATTATTATTTATATTTATATTCATTATATTTATATATTATATTTATTTATATATTATTTATGTATTGTATATTATTTATGTATTGTATATTATTTATTTATATATTATATTTATCAATATTATTGTTATTATAAAATATATTATTATTTTTTTTACTTTCATTATTATTATTTTTATTATCATTGTTGTTAAAGGGTCAAAGAGTTTTTTTGTATCTTTCTCATTTTTTCTCTCGCTCTGCGTAACATTGCTGAGCCTCGTTAATATGATGCTCCGGAAATTCTCAAGTTTCGTAACAGTTTTGGAGGAGGAACGATTTTTCCGATAATTTGAGAAGAAAAATGTAGGTCAACGTGTGCGAGAAGCAAAACATTTGATTGGGGCTCAAGTTTCATTGGATTATTGATTTGTTTATTTTTCATGGATGGCTAAAATGAGCCGGCCAGAATTTGACGCGTTACATTATTTTATTGGGAAACTGTATGGACAGGTCCGAGGGTGACGTAATATCGAAAATGGAGGATAATTTATGTCGGAATTGCAAGTACAATGAAGATTTCATGATATTGGACAACAAGGATGGAAAATCGAGTAATTATATTTATATCCATTAGAGAATGAGTCCCGGGGTGTAACGAGTAATTGAGATATTGGCTAATTGGCGAGAGAAAGCCTTGCTCATTCCTCACTCTACTCATTCGACCTCCCAATCCTGCAAATATATTAACCAGCCTTCACACCCTCATACTATTCTTTTTTATTCACCCTTAACTCTAATTTTTCTCTACATGAGAGGTTCCACGTCAAATAGTTGTGATCGTAGCAATTTTTTCATGAAAAAATTCATCCAATTTTTTTTCATCCAAATTTTTTCGTGGAAAAATTCGTCAAATTTTTTTTTTCATCAAATTTTTTTTTTTACTCAACGCAATTTATTTGTTTTGTTTGATGCAACTCGTGAATATTTTCCAAGGTCTCTTTTACATTATTTTTCACAATTTTCTTCCCTCCGAATGAGCAAAATGTAAAAATCTCACGATGCTGAAGTTTGCATCGTTGGAATGCAACGAAATTCGGTTTTTCTTACCAGATCTCCAGATTCTTAGCCAATATTTAATCCAACCAATGGAACGATGTTATTTTAAAATCCAAACACAAAATCGATACGAAAATTGTCATGATTTATCGAATTAAACAAAAAATTAATGGAAAAATGTATTTAATGAAGAATTCAGAAGAAGTTTGTTCAGAATTTTCGTTATCGTCTCAAACAATTAACTCTCAAGAGCCTTGGGTCTTCCAGACCCCACGTACCATTCACACTGTCATGAAGAAATGAGCCTGAAGTCTGCAATGCCACGAAAAAAAAAAATAATATGATTCGTCACGTTCAAGGAAAAAAAAAAGTTGGAAAAAATGTAACGAATCATTTTTTATTTTTATTTTTTCATTTCGTGGCATTGCGTCGATGCAAACTTCAGGCTCATAAAAAAAAAAATCTTTTTCCAAAGATTGAGGAGTTCGTAATAAAGAGAAAATTTCGTTTCAGGTAAATTTCCGTATAATGTTGAAGTTTCGTGACAGGTTAAGAAATAAGTGGAAACAGCGAAACTGAATTTGTTGTGGAAAGGCTTGTATACGAGTGGGGATGTACGTGTGGATATTCTAGTTCGGATATATCGTCGGGTGAAGCTCTCGGGTAAATAGAGACGTTAATTTGGATTCGCCGTCCAATTACTCTCACGACTTTTTAATTATTTCTCATCCAGTGGGATACTCTGAGTGCGCGTACGATACCCTACGTTTTTTACCGAAAAAAATTCTATATTAAAACTTGTTGTGGAGCGAGTGAAAATACCGAGGCGGTATTAAAAAATTAGGACTGCATAATATCTTCGAATTTTTCAGTGTATGTTCGTTCTTTCGCGTTATCTCGACGCATGCATGATAAATAAAAAATATCGATTTACAAACACACGAACTTGTTATTTGCGAAAAAAACAAACAAAAAACTCCAATTATTTTCCCCTCGCGACACAAATGCTTTCGCGTCTTGGACATTAAGTAAACAAACAAATTGGGCCAATTGGTCAATAAAAAAAAAATCCCATTTCGCGTTGAGTCGTTCATTTTTTATTCGGCTATTGAACAAACGGTTTTCCATCTCCTCCAACCGTTCCGTACGGTTCGCGTTCGCATCTATATCACGTAACATATTCCAAGCTTTTTTTATCTTCCTATTTTCGATACGAAGACAAGGAGAGAGCGAGAGCCTGATTGGGATCGTAATTATGTCAACGAAAAAATACAAAACGACAACTACCCCGAATGGCACGAAACACGAGACTGACAATTAATTGAAATAATAAGAAAAACCGAATGTCAATAGTGACGGGTTCGTGGTGACCCATCCCGCTTCGGGATCAACGTCAAGCAGTCTCCGGCGAAATCAATACTTGGTGGGGTGACCGGAGCTACTCTCAACCGCTTAACTGTGATTATCCCCGAAATATATGAGCCACGCAACTCGCCTCCGTATCTTTAAACACTTTTTTTTATATTTATTTATTTATTTATTTATTTATTCATTCATTCATTCATTCATTCATTCATCCATTCATTCATTCATTCGTTCATTCATTCATTCATTTATTTATTTATTTATTTATTTATTTATTCATTCATTCATTCATTCATTCATTCATTCATTCATTCATTCATTCATTCATT
>JAPYYS010001665.1:0-17397 GCA_030522525.1 Campopleginae sp. 14b
CCCCTGCGGATGGCAAACGAAAATAAAACAAAAAAAAAAAAAAAAAAAAAAAAAAAAAAAAAAAAAAAAAAAAAACCTCGGACTGCGAGAAGAACAAACTTACGAACGATATTTCGATCGAATGTCCATCAGGACTCGGAATTAAATTGAAATGTACACCCTTTACTTTTCTGGCATCTCGTTGTCAGAGGCTTTCGTGACTAACTTTCGCGCCCCCGGAGAGGAAAAAAATTGTTTCAAAAAATGTCGCGGCGGACTTGACGGAAAAGCTTCTGAGAAAATTAGAATAATATAAATGTGAAAGGTCGAATGTAAATTCGAAGGGGTCCGTCGTCCCAAAATATTGGAAACACTCCCACAGCTGGGATTACAGGAAAAGCTTGTCCGCACATTTCCGGAGTGTTGAGCACATGGATTTTTGTGAAGAAATGGGCGGGAGGAGCCGGAAACGAAGAAAGATGAGGCGTTTGGGTGCCGAAAAGATTAGTGTGACAAAACATGCGGCTTGTGAGGACGATAGCGAGAAGAAAAGGCGTCGAAGAATGTGAGAAAAAAGAAAGACTAGAAAATAATAAAAGGAACCCGGAAGGAATGGCGAGGTCTGGAAATAATGAAAACAAAGAGTCAGCACGAATAAATGCCCGGCGAAATAAACGTTTGAATAAAATGTTGGGAGTTTCAGGGAGAACGCACGATCATGAATTTCAGGGTGAAATTTATTTGATAACTCTTTCCGTGTGGGAGCATCGGTAAGTTGGTTGGCCAGGCTGGATGCAACAACAACAGATTCTTGGTGGGTCTTTGGACGGGACGTGGTTCTTCCGACTCTGCTGCTCTTATCCTCAGGCTCTCCGGTTGAGTCTCGCAAAGCCACCCTGTCGCTTTTCGTCTCTCTCTCTCTCTCTCCGTCTTCATCTTTCTCCATCTCTTTATCCTCTCGGTCATATACTCTTAGCCTTGTTGCTGTCTTTCTCTCTTTTGACTGGGGCTCTGTATATTAAGCGTTCGGTCTCTCTTGGCGAGTCCCTCGTGCCTGCTCGTCGATATTTCTGTCTCGCTCGCCGGTGCATGACGTTCCACGTCCTTTCTATGTTTCTCTCTCTCTCTCTCTCTCTCTCTCTCTCTCTCTCTCCCTCTCTCTCTGCGTCCCTTCATCTCGGTCTCTTTCGTTGGTCGCTCTTGCTCGAAGGCATCGAGGCCTAATGAAGATGTAAGCAGTCGCGGTCGGCCCTCGTGCACGGTCGTCTTCACCGCGTCGTCGTTCACGTCGTCGTGCCTTCCTTCGCTCTTCCTCACCGCCTCGCTCTCCCTGCTCTTCCATCTTATACACACACCCTGATATTTCTATATACATCAGGAATGCACACTACTCTCTCGTAATACAACTAACCTCGTCGGCGAGTACGCGAGCTATGCACACAAACTTTCACGAGAGGAACCGCGTGACTCGTCAATGGCGATAACAATAACAATAAACATTTCGTTTTTTTTTTTTTTTTGTAACCTGCCGATGCACTTTCTCGACGAGTAAATGAGCTTTTTTTCCATCACATTTACAAATTATCTCATGGGTCAATTAATCTTCGAGGAATAACGGAATCGACGAGCCCCCAGCGAGCACGATTGTTTCGTCGTTGTCGGTTCTTTTCTTAATCGTATAATTATTGTTTACTCATACCTCGAGACGTTGAGAATAAATTGGAAAAAAACGTAATAAGCAATGAATAAATGTTTTTAAACGACACGCGGCACAGTTCCGGCGTCTACAGTCTCTCTGCAGAGAGTCTCTATGTCTAATGATCGTTTCTGCGTAGCTCCGTTCGGAAATGTATGTTTTAAGGACCGATGAATAATTGTGGTATGAGCTCAGCAACTTCATAAGGTTCGAACGTTAGAATTTTTGTATGAGAAATATACGAAGAATCGATCATTCGATAAATGAATAACTGAGATCTCTCGCCCCGTTGAAACGACGTGAAATATCGAAAGCATTTATTCCAATCACTTGGTCAGGCTTGGTCAGGTCCTTGGCAGAGAGAGAGAGAGAGAGAGAGACGTACTTTGTGGGTTATCGGATATGAGAAATGAGGATCGCTGAGGCACTCTGTCAAAATTCCATTTATACTTGAAACTCGGCAGCTTGGCTGACAGCGACGAAAGGAAAGAAACGGGGAGAAGAGGACGACGACGAAGCAGAAGAAGAAGCAGAAGAAAGGAGGTTTTACTTTTGTATGAGCAGGAGACTCGGTTGATAGTGTGTCGTCGTTGTTGGTGGGCGCAATGGGATTGACGGTGTGTTGGTTAGTGGGTGACGCGACGCCGGGTGTCTCCGGCGATTCCGAAAAGGCGGATCGGAGTACGGAGAGCAGTTCCTGGAATAGTCCGTACGACGATCCGCCGTTTCTCGGAGAAGCTCCAAAATCTCGTTCCCCGACTTCCTAACATCTCGATATTAATCAAGCCCCACGGATCAACATGTTTTACGCAAAAGTCTTCGATCTTCGCTCCAACAGAGACGCGAACAATCAAATTTACTGACGGACGAAGAAAAAAGTTGAATCGCGTCGGCTTTTTTTTTCGAAAAATCGTTAAATAAATAGAAAAATATTTTCTTTCGCTCTGCAACGACGTCAACTCCGAAACGGTAAACGAGCAACATTTTCTTACGATTCTTTTAAAAGCCCCAATTGTTTTTATTTATCAAACCGTGTGGGTGGATTTTCGTTCTCTCGAGTGCCCACGCACTCAATGCCCAGTGTCATACACGCCAGGAGTTTCGATATTTCCTTATACGCGACGTAAGAAAAAAAAAACAGAGACGAAGAGACGAGAGTACGGGTATGTTGGAGGAGCAGAATGCACCCGCATGAGCCTGAAGGCAGTCAACTCACGGATATCCGGTGCTGTCATGAAAAATACTCAAAGTTTTTCATTATCTCGTACAGGCCGTTGAGGGCGTAGCGTATTTGAATGTGCGCACGAATTCGTGGCCGTAAAGCCGTGCGCGGTGTCTTATTATAGCAATAAATGAGTCTGCCACTTGTTTGATTAATTAAAGGAATGAATGGAGCGCGCGATGATGCCATTGCATGGGTATAGAAAAGAATAGCGAACAGAGCCTCTCCGTCAACGTCCACGCGGTTCTCGTATTCATAAGACGACAGATTGTCAATCGAAATGGACCGTACAACGAGAAAACAACGTTCCATAGCGGAGAATGAGAAAAAAGAGGGAAAAAGAGGCCGGGAGAGAGGGAGGGAGAGAGCGAGGTATACAACGAACGGGATAAATATAGGGGGGCCCACCCAGCACGCGACTAATGTACCCGCGTACTCGTTGGCGAGAGCAAGACGACGCGCCACGAGATTCTCGGAGACTTTTAGAGCTTGGAGAATGCCAGGGACGACTTTGGAATAGCGAACGTTCAAACCATTTTTTTTATTAGCGTGAAAACATATTTTTTTCCATCTTTTTTTTCCCTCCGGCTCGTGTTTTGTACTCCGAGATAATTGCAGCCTTTGAAACTGATGATCGATCGATATGACGATGGAAATAATTAATTGATTGATCAAACTTACCCTGTACCCATAACTGCTCGACCTTGCTGTGGACCTGGGCTGACTTGAGGGCAACGCAGAACGTCGCCAGCGCGAGTATCGCTACGAACAATACCTTGCCCGCGTGCCTCTGAAGAAAGAAACCCAATTGGCTCAACTGATCCTGCAGTCTCGCTCTGATCCATACCGCTGACCTCTGACCTTCCGCCTTGCCCTGTTCCCAAAAAACATATCAATCGTTATTAATCATAATCGTGTGTGTGTCTCATCAATTAAAAACATTTCATTGATTTCTATCCTCGCAGTTTTTTACGCATCAGATTCTCGTCAGGCACGTGGATCGCGTTAATTAAAAATGTAAATTAAGCAGAAAGTATAACAAAGTCTGAAATTCCGACGATACTTATTTCCCAAATTTGCAATAAACAAATAAATTCATTTATATCTGTCCCTATTCGATGCACGAGAAACGTCTTCCTAATGAAATTCATTTTTGCTCGCAAATTTTCGCTCTGAATACTAAATTGGATCACTCGGGTGGGTTGACGTGAATGGAAAATAATAATAACAATAATGCGATTCATTGGTGGACTCGGAATGGCTCATCAAGATAAAAATACGCATCTCCATTCCAGTTGAATGAAAAAAAGGAAAGAAAAGAAAATCAATAGAAGGCGAAAGTTGTGAGCCATGAAACCGCATTTCTAATTTATCCTTCCATATCTATTATTACTACAAGAGACGCGTGTGAGTGGTTTGTACGGGCGGGATGCACCGGTCGGAATAAAGGTGAAACGACGGGAGCGCGAGGTATTTTAAATTGGCCTGATGGACTTTGACGATGATAAGTGGCGCGGAGAGCAGGCCAGAGGGATATACAAACGTTTGGAACTTTTCGAGGCAGATAAAAGGGGGCAAGAATTAAAACGAAGGACTGTGGAGGAGAAGGAGGAGGAAACACTCGGAAGCGCATAAAGAAACGGAGATGAAGGAAAAAACGAGTTGAACGATAAGTTTTCTAAATGGAGACGATCTGCAGAGCACAAACGAGAGGAGAAGAGAGCCTTCCTTCTCACTCTGGCCCTTTTGCTTTTTATCCTTTGTTTTTTTTCCTCTTTCTTTCTATTCTCCCCTTCTTTCTTGTACGTTTATGTGCCGCAACATTGCGAGAGCGGCAACGTTGCGCTCTACCTGGTGGCCACACTGACAATGTGCTCGATGGACCACCCGCAACAATACCTATCTCTCGTATTCGAGAGAAAGAGACCGAGACGGCCTGAAAAGAAGAACGAAAGATTGAGATAGGGAGACGAGGAGAAAGAGAAGGTCGAACAAACGTTGAAACGGATCAGGGCGAAAGAATATCGAGAAACGGGACGAGAATTAATCGAAGATTCGGCCTAAGATCACGAATCCACTTCGGTGCGAAGTAACAATCATTAAAGGTGTTTTATTTTTTCATAAACGATGCGCAATACTTGGAAAATTACGTCGCATTTATTGTAAAAATTCCTCATTCTTTCGATTCGTGGTAATTGTTCCATAATAATTAACGATGCAATTTCAAGGTTTCCCCATATGCTGGCCCTTTCCAGAAATGGCGAAAAATCTGCGATCCTGTTAATTTGATTTGATAATTGTGGTCGAATATTTTTTCTGATATTCAACAATATCGTGCGCGTGTGACGCAACGAAAAAAATGTCTCAGTGTCTTTTTTCAATGGTCTAGGGAAATGGAACTGCATCGGATGCAATTCGACCTCTGCAGTTGCATCGGGAGAGTGTTCGAGTTTCGTGAATCATCTTTTTCTTTCTCCAACGAGACTCCGGGACGGTTATCGATACGAAAGTTGATTATTTTTTGATTAAATTGTGTACGCGGTTCCTTCTCGTGGTTTGCGATAACAGTAGCTTAAGGTCTTTGGCATGCTGCGCGTTAACGGGATCTCAAGTGTATTACGTGACGTTCGTACAGGATATTATGAAGAGTGTGAGGCGAGAGGGTGGAGGAGAAGGGTTGTTTTGTTTGCGGTGGATTATTTTGGTTTTTGCGTGATGGCAAGAACGGGTATGTACGTATCTCGGGGCGGTAGCCGGGCGAGTATCGAATAACAAGGTTTTCCAGCCAATTAACTTCGCGTACGACGCGGCACTCTCGCGAGGCGCAGGCTCGGGTAACCTTATACGAAAGGAACTTTCGAAGCTGCTGTAAGAGCGAGAGAGAACTTGGCGCCCTCCTCCCTTTCTCCGGCTTCGTGGGACTGTATAGACTTACGCGCGGCTCTCCTTAAGGGCTCGTCGACCACATGGCTCACATCGATATAGTACGGAGACTATTTATCGCACAACTCGCTCCACGACAAGTGCCTGAACTCGTGCTTTTGGTTTAATGTTCAAGAAGGGCCAAAGTTGCGTGCCCAGCAAAGTCTGGATCTGCATGACAGGCAAAAGAATTGGAGCAGCGGGGGAAGCCGCGCGACACGCGGTAGCGAGTGGCGAACGTTTAAGGGCTCGAAGGGCCAGCACGGGCGAGGATGTCACTTTGGACGTTTTATTCCGGCAACCCACATGAAAAATGCGTTGGAATTTTTTAGCCAAATTTCCTTGTGGCTTGAAACCCCATAAGCTCCGATAAACCGGGACAAGGAAATAAAATCATTGTTTTATTTATTTGCCTTGATTCATTTTTCCCTGAACCTCAGGCACCCTCTCGGTAAACTCGACTTGTTTTTTCGAGGTGCCAATGAAAATTCACCGATTCGCATAAAATTGACTTAATTATCGTTGCGAATGGTTTATGTTTTCGTTATTTCGTCGAGTCACTATGAAAAAAGTTGCTGAGAGCAAATCATGCTCGAAGCCTGTAGAATATATCTCAAATTTATTAGGACGATAATAATAAAGAGATGAGGAGGTGAATGGAACATTTGGTGATTGAAGAATTTTCTTCGTTTTTTAAGAATATATCGGGCCGATTGAACAAAACTCTCGCGAGTTGATAAGTTTTTTCACCCTTTTATATTCAAATATTCTCAATTCAGAGACGACGCGGGAGAGATGATTCTTTCTTTTGGATTATTCTTGCCAAACGAGGGATCAATGAATTTTCGAATGTTTGTTCGCGATGTGTGTCTGTTTGGATGTGTGGGACGAGGAGAGAGGGGAAAAAGAAAGAAAGAGTGCAGGCACGGGGCATAACAGGATCTCGTGTCAAGCACGGTGGTCCCTCCTCTCGTCTTTCTCTCCTGGCGTCCTCTTCCTTTTTTTTCTCTACTCTTTCTTCCTCCTCCGCACCTCCGCGCCTTCTTCTTTCTCTATCTCGTCAATTCTTTCTCGCGCGCATCCATGGAACACGAACTCGAGCTCACCGTGCATGATATGTTAGGCGCTTACTGTCACAGAGCAGCAAAGAGTCTCGCATCGTTTCGCGAGAAAAATAAAAACGAAGAAGAAAAAGAGATAAAATCGTTTACGAAACCGGAAACGATAAAAATGGGGAATTGGAAAATGGGCCTCGGACTCGGTAGATCTTTCGTGATCGAAAGATCGGCGATTCCACGAAATCTTAAGCCGCATGCACATAATTAATAAATAAAATAAAAATGGTTGTTTTTTTGCCTGCGAATCTCTCGGCATTTAATTATGCAAGATGCAGATGTAAAAGTCGAAGCGATCTCGATCTCCCCGCGTTGGAGTTTCTCCTCACGCACTTCTCGGGGGAAATATCGATGGAAACCTTCCAAGAATTGGAATTATTCGAGGCTGAGATCGAGATTCGACGAGCCATTGGTCGCCGAGTCACGTCTCCTGACAATCGCGAGAATCAATTGCGAATTTGCCATTCAAAATAGTCGAGGCGTGTATTTTTTAACGTAGCGAATGAAACGGCTCGCGCGAAAGTCTCGAGTCGCCGAGACGCTGACATTTTTCATTGAAAATTTCTCGTTGCATTTAATCGCCAGTTTCGTTTATTTGTGTTTATTAGACGTTTGGAACGTGTTTAGCTTTGGATTAACATCAATCGACAGAAATATGAAACTTGTATATTATTCATGAAAAAATACTCGCGGGAATATTTCATATTCATTATCGCTACAGCATAAAACTGCTTTCCCCTTCTTTTTCGATTCTCAGCATGCATCGGAATAAAATAAAATATGATTCTTATCTTTGGTGCGTATTTACGAGAATAAACAAATGTCGAGAGAGACTCAAATAATTCAGAGAACCGAATAAAAATGAAAAGAGTAGAGCCATTCGTTTTGATCGCGTATTATCGACGATGGTTCTCCTCATTATTTTGAATGAGCATAAAAAAAGCGATGGAAAATAATAAATATGAGCGTGGGTGTGTTGGTATTTATGGGAAAAAGGAGAAATTGTTGGACCTCACGGATCGAGGACGAATTAAAGGATATGGCAAAAGGAGAAAGATTCAGTGAATTGTGAAACGTTGTCGAGAGAGGATCGAGGGGATGGGGACGAAAATATTCTTTTCGGAGTTTTGGGCCGCCCTTTTTGAGAGCGGCGCGCGAGCCTAACTCTTAGGGCATATGCATGAAGCATCCAGAGGACTCTCTGGATTATTACACAGTATGGTAGCCGCACACGATGTCGGCGCCCTTTAATCCTTCGGCATCCTCACGCACAATATATATATACAGATATATTTTCACTCGTACTCGTGTAATCGACCAAAAAAAGTAGAGAGATTTGGATGAGTGCCTCTCTGCGAGCTTCACCGACGAGCATTGTGTCGCGCAAAAATGATGAAAAAAATGGAGAAAAAAACGATTAAAACTTTTGGCCGAAAATAAATTGTGGTTACGAAGGTTAACTCGATGACCTTGAAGTTTCGCCAATTTTTACCACGTGGAAAGTAAATATTTAATTTTTAAAAAATCTTTTTTTTATATACTCGAAATTCAAGTGAATTTTCGTGACCATTTGACCTTGAAATGAAGATTTTTCGTTGCTTTCGATTGAAATGATTTTGCCGAATTTACGATCCACTTTTGTTCGGGCAAGGAAAGTTAAAGCGGAAAGAAAGTGCGGTGTGGCTGCTCATTCGAGAGACGAAAGTTTTCGACGAAAATTGGATAATCAAGCGTGCACGGAATCGAGACTCGATTTTAACGTTTAAATAGAACGCGGACACACTTTATGCTCGAAATATCTCCGAGTTTTTTGGTTCGGGTTCGTGGTGGAAAAGACTTGAAGCTCAGTGGGTTTGCCCGACGATTTTTCACGCGGAGCAGGCTACAAATTTTTCCGAATATACGTTCGCGCCACGAAAAGCGAGCGGTTCGTCCCTTTGAACATTCACCGTATAGAATTCTCGATATCCCTATATTTTGTGCCACGACTACGTTTTCGTTTGTATTTTCACTTTCGTTATGCCTCGTTGTGCAAACCTGTTGTGCAGCCATGAAACGTGTGACGGTGTATTCGCTATTCATCGACTTTTCGTTTCGATCGTAAACCTCGCCCCGTTAGACGCGATACCTTAAATATGGACTACGAAACATTTTTTTTTTCCTTCTCCAGACATAAATACAGGTTTTTCGGCCATGTAATACACAAAGCTCAATAGAATCTAATGAAATTTTCGAGCAACTGAAAAAAGGGCGTTTCTTTTTTTACCGAAAATTACGAATAAAAAAAATTGTACAAATTTTCATTTTTTTTTTTTTCTTTCTTATTTCTCATGAAAATGACAGCTTGTTAGGGAATGAAGCTTTGCGAACGTTTGGCCAGAGTTCGGAGTCAAGTTTACCGGGCGAGTTCCCGTGCACAATGTCAAAAAATAAATAACGATAATATTAGCAGGAGATCGATTGATGGGCGGAGGCCGGCGAGGGTGCAGGATGGAAATACGATTCTCCGGAGACGATTTGAATTACGAACGGGGATCGGTGGATATAAAAGGCAGGATGGGTGGTCCCGGAGTGACTTCCGGTCGGATGAAATGCCGAAAGAGAATAGTTGGGAGCGTGTGGACACGAATAAATGTGTGCTCGATGGTCAGGAAGGAAATGGGGATTGTATATGAAAGTTTAATTACGAATATAGCTTTTGGAATGTTAATTGAGGCGTCGAGAGCGATTCGACGACATGGAGAATGTCGGGGAGCAGACTTGGTTTTTTAATCGTGGAAAGACAAGGGCGCTGCACGAGGCAAAGGGAATTCGAAGGGAAAATAAGTGTATTAAAGGGACCTCCCTGTTGCCAAGATCGCCGACACTCTCTTCGTCGTTTCTCTATATATCTATATATTCGTCTATGGACTCGGCCTCATGCAGCAGCACGAGGGAAGAGAAGGCAAAAATTCCAAGAAATGAGGTTTCTTCGACGCGGCGTAGAGAAGAGTACAGTACATAGTTGTGTCCGATGGTACAGAGCCCATAAAGGCTTTTTCGAACCACTGGACCGCCCCAAGAGCGCGCGGTCAGGTTCAATAGCCAGACCGAACAGAAACGTCCGAACGAAAGAGACGAAAGAATTTTTCTTGCAACCATCGAATGCTCTTTTCCAATATTCCCCCCATGCCCTTTCCAAAAATCCTCCGAACAAAATCTTCGATCCTGCTGTCAGTTTCACTCGAAAATTGTGGTCAAATATTTTTTCAAGTGTTTTTTTTTTTTTTTTTTCGGTGAATTTCGTTTTGAACTTGCAAAAACCGTCCAATCATGTGGCAAAAGTCTGTAAACAAATTTTGCCCATTTCTGAACAAATAGAAATGGGAGATCTTCGGTGTTGTTTTTTCCTGGTTTTTTTGGTTCGAATTTTTTTTGTAAAGAATAAAGAGAGTTGGAAGAGAACGGAAGGAGAGGAGAGATTATTTGGTGAGGAAGGAGACACCGACGCCGGTCCTAGCTGCACAGGACGTGAGCCCTTGTATCGATCGATCGTTGTAGAGCTCGCAGCTGCGGATATAAAACCATGACATCCATGGAAAAACGATGCAGGCTCAAGGGCCTAAATCCTATAACCCCATAATTAATCCCGTAACTGCCTGAAACCCCATGACTCACGAAAGCATGAGCGTGGCTTTAGATTTGTGAATAAAAATGTGTGAAAATTATTGGAATTTACCTTCTCGAGCTGATCCAAAGCGATCGCGGCGTCTGTCCAGCTCGGCCTGACATAAAGGTCCGACTCGTGTCTGTGTTTCGTATTCTCTGAAGGAACATTGTTGTTGTTGATGTTTTTGTGCGAGACATTGCAGGAATTTGTATTTTTGGGATTGCTCGAGCAGCGTCCACGTGAGTTTGAGTTGACATTTTGTTGGGATTGCGAGTGTTGGAAAGAGTTTTGATGTTGATGCTGTTGGTTGGCAGTAGGGCGTCCCGCTAGGATCCCTGAAGGGTCGGACGCAGAGACCATGATCCGTCATGCATCTGCCCCAACACGACGCACAAATATATTCAACTATTTCCCTCTTGTTGAAAAAAAAATTACCAACTCGAACGGCCACAACACTGTCGTCGTTATTTTTTATTCAGAGATCTCAATGTTAACTAAAAGTAACGAAATAAAAGGCAGAAGGACGGCTCTCGCGTGAGAAAAATGAAAAAAAAAAAAAAAAAAAAAAAAAAAAAAAAAAAAAAAAAAACAAAAAAACAAAAACAAAAACAAAAAAAAACAAGAAAAACTGATAAACTTCGAATCACTGAATCCTCTTCGTTCTTCGTACGATTCACAAACCTTTTTGTTTCGATATTATTAGATTTTTTATTTTTGCAACACTCAAAGGAACAACACTGTCGAGTTTCCACACACTTTCGAAGCCTCCGATCATTCATTCGGTTTTCTCCTTCTTCGGAAATCCTTTATGCACTCGAAGCGACGTTTTTCGTTTTGTAATATTTCTGTTTACGTTCGCCAGACACGCAGAAAGATTCGATTTGTATATTTATATTTTATTTGTATAGATATATATATTCGCGTGTCCTCCGCTCTCTTGCTCTGTTGCTCTTGGGCAAATGCCTGCTGTGTTTTCTTCTCTGCGTGTGTATCTCGTTCGTAAACTCGAGGAACGCCTCGCTACGGAGAGATCGGACGAGAGAAATTCCTCGTGGCTCGGCCGTTACACACCGACTTTACGCGATGTACACGGGCGAAGCTTGCGCGGGGGATGAGACAAACGTTTCGTCTCGTAATTCGTTAATATACGACGTGAGATACAAAAAGATTCGGTGGATCGCGTGTGTTTTTTCTGGAGATTTTGGGAAATCAACAGTCACTGTCAAAGGCACGCGTGGCGTTGGAAATAATCGAATAAAATAATACGAGATTCGAAAGGTTTTATTTGGAACGTTACGTGACTCTTACAGCTGCCGTAAAACTTTCAAGGAAGAAGCGGATTTGTAGGGATAAAACTAGTTCGCAGTTGAGGAAATCGAGTTTCCAGAAATTTTCATAATCAGACCGGTGTCCACCGGGCGAATGAAGAGGGAGCGAGTGAGAGAGATTGCCCTTTACTCACGGGGGGGCGCGTTCGCTCGGTCGCGCGCGCGCCAACTCCTCTTGCCTCCTTCTTTCTCTGGCATCCGGTTACACACGCACACGCGAGAGAAACCGACGAGGGACAACCGGGCTTTTAACCACCGAAAAAACTTTCGAGACGCGACACAAATATTACGAAACTTTTATAGAAGGTTTTTCGATCGTTGAGACAAAAGGGGAAGAGTTACGCTTGAAAACTGTGACGAGAAGTTTTCGTTGACAGAAATCGGCTGCTTGAAAACACAGAGATTCTGTTGGCTCAGAATCGATGCACTTTGTTGTCTTTTTCGTCACGAAAGGCTAAACTTCAGGTTCCTTCGTGCTCTGTTTACTTCGCTTACACGATTTTATATTCCGTCACTCGCGATTCAATTAAAAAACGACGCGGTTCTTTTAATTTTTCGTTTAATCCACTTGTTTCTTCGTCTCTCGTTCTTTTGTTTGGTTGTGTCGTTTTGAGACAACACAGTCGTTTATTTATCGACGAGTGTCTCCCGCGTCTACTCTCTTTTACTATTAAATCGAGTCTTTGCCTCCCCGAACGGCCACTCTCAACGCAGTCCAAGTTCGTACTAAACGAAACTCGCGACCACATTTCTTTCGTGGGGCCCCTCTTGGCTTCCACGCCGGCCATAGTTGATCGTATCCCCTCCCTCCACTTTCATCTCTTCGCTCGCTCTCTCGCTCTCTTCTTACTCCACGGTCTCTCCGATGTGTGTACGGAGTCGCCTTCTCTCCAGAGATCCGCTGAGCTTGGCACAAACACCCAGACCCGTAACTTGCCCTTTTTCGAGGGGTTCCTCATACCATCTACAGTCTTCCAATTTACGAATGTTTAATTTTTTGTTTTATCGATGAACACAGAGGAACTTATTAACAAACACAATAGATATGACATTTTTCTTGCGATCCTCACAAAGCTCGACACTGTATTTTTTTTGTTCATCCAAGACATGGCAAGAACAGACAAGTTTGAGTTCTTCGAGGGAATTGTATCCCAAAAGTTTATTTATCGTTTGGGCTTATTACGTTTGAATTGTTTTTTAAATCCTGACACGGTGGGAGTTTTCTCGACACTACCGCCAACTACCGGCCACCGACAAAATCAGAAAACGATAAACCGTTGAATGTCGTTTAAATATCTTCGGAATCTCGAGTGCGTGAAATCCTCGTATGGAAAGCGAAAATTCCGATGATCAGTAGCTCTTTGCGCGAATCTTGTTTCGTTCGTGAAGAAAAGGTTCGGGATGTGTGGATTTCTTCGAAAAAAAAAAACGTTACGAGCGCAAGGAGGAAATTTTTTAGAATTAGTGCCCGCACGACGGGGCCCCGAGAAATTATACTTACGGTGTTGCTCACAATCTCGAAGTTGCCGGCGAGCTTGACCGGAGATTGCCGAGTACCAGGGCGATCTTCGCTGATTGGAGGATTCTGCTGAGCGTCTCGCGTTGCTAGGCAACCGCGGAGCAAGAGAATTGCCTCTTTCTCAGCCGCACACAAACTCTCGCGTGCATACACACAGAGTATCGAGGCGGAGGCCTCGATGCTCTCCGCGGCGTCGCCGGTCCGCAGCAGCGGGGCGAAAGGAGGAGAAACAACAGCGGACCACACACGCGGTACCATTTCCCCTCGAGCAAAAAACATTACCAACACAAGGACTCGACCGACACGGGCCAGCACACGCTCGCAACGGCCTTAACCCAACACATTCGGATTCTCTCCACCTTTTACGTACAACTGTAACTCTGTATTTATATCTCTATACATATTCCTACTAAATAAATTTAATTGTCTTTCGAGCTATTACATTTCTAAACTCTCATTTCCGAGGCGAAATTTCTCAAATTATCCTGCCCGTTCCTTCAAAACTCCTGGGACTAAAAAATTCCGCAGTTTTCCACGAAACATACGTACACCGCAATAAGGAAAACAAGTTGCCGATCTTTCGCGATTAATTTTGAACGAAAAGCGAACAAAACGTTCGTTTCCAAGTTTTATTCGAAATCGTTGGGCACGATAACCCCAATTTCAGTCGTTCTCGTAAATTCCGGCCTCCGAAACGAGGTTTTGACGAAAAGCTCGTATTTCTCTGCCATGTACACGTTTTTCTCGGAACTTTTCAATGTACCGAGAAAAAGGAAGGTCTTCGTGGCATATCGTGGCAGAAGATCAACGTAAAGCTGGTATTCTCCTAGAAACTGATGAATTAAAAAAAAAAAAAAAATGGTGCGGTAAGATTTTTATCGAACGGATCGGCTGCTTGATTCGTACACGTTGCGATGCAGCACGTTTGAGGTTATTACACCCAAATTTGCGGGAAACGTTGAAAACGTTCGGAGTGACGAAGAACAAAAGATTTATGTTTATTTCCGGTGAGCTCTGCCTAGAGGTCAGTGTAACAAATACGAGACAATGTATCGTGAGCTATATTATGTAGTAATGCCTCATAAATACGCGTGTCGATCTACCCTTTGCGCGAGACGATTCGCAGCCACGGGAAGGACGAAGACGGAGAGAAAGAGAGAAAAAGAGCTCGCGGTGCGCCTTCGGTGAAAAAGACAGCGAACGGTGCGTCGCTCACGAGAAAAGACGACGAGACGAGAGATAAAATCGTTTGTCTCACTCTTAATAAGTTAAACGAAGGAGTGTGCAAGCGAGAAAAACGACTCGAGAGATTCTTGGCTACGATACGTATATATTGCGGTACACAAGAGTGAGTCGGTTGCAAAGAGGCAGACGCAAAACGCTGGAAGAGGACGGATAGAGAAGAGATATCGTACAAATACGAGACCACCCACAGCGACGCTATCCTCTCTCTCTCTCTCTGCCTCTCTTTCGTACGACTCAGCCCTTGCGACGGGAAAGCAACAAGAAACAATTTCACACGTGCGTTTGTAAGAATTGTGTAAAAAAAAAAGAACGAACGAAAATAAAAACAGAATTTTGACAGTTTGCTTTTTTTCTTGGAACTGGTCGAAAAAGCTCTTGGCCTTTCTCTCCTTTCTCGCATGTATATCTCAATCGAATTATCGAATTGTACGTCGAAAAAAAAAAAGAGAAAACAGTGAGTACAAAATAATAATCATAATGAAGTAATAAATGAATATTTATCGGTTATGTAGAGACGATGCGTTTATAATATGCATAACTCCTCGTATACATATATTCATGTCGTGTACATCGCTCACTCTTCTTAATACGATAATATAGCTATAGCTTATTCATTGATGCAAGTCTCGCGCGGTGTCGAAGAAGACGGAGAATGAATGGCGCGACGAGAGGAGTTACTTCCGGTTCGATTTTACGACAAAGCGATGCCGCAATCCATGGGCTCGTTATTCCTTCATGTAAACGATTCACCTATTACTTTATACACACTGTCTTCTGAGACAAAAGTTCCTCCTAGTGTATTCCATGGGGAATTCCATCTCAACGAACAATATTTTTCTCCGAAATTTGAAATTTCCATTCGAGCGTTATCCTCGTGGTCCGGTGCAAAATTTCCACAATATCCTGATTAGCTTGCTTTTTTTTTCTTCTTATTTCTAAATGACGAAAAAAAAAGAAAATTCGGCGAAAAATGTTCTCGGTCTCGGGACTCGTCAGTTTTTCGGTAGCCTGCCAAAAGTCTTTTGCTCAAAGATGCAAAATCGAACGATGCAATTTCGTTCGGTTTTCCGGGGTCAAAAATCGCAGCAGGGGTAAAAAAAAATCGATTTTAAATTGGGAGAATCGCGGGTCACGGACCTTTGGGGTTTTTTTTAAGTCTCGTTGGAAAGTCTCGTGGGCAATAAACGTTTGATTAATTTAATCAGTACGATTATTGCTGTTGTTGGTTTTTAAAATTCGATTATTTTTACAACGCAAAGGAAAAGCAGTGCAAGTTGTTGGATCGACGAGCGAGAGTTATGTACACGCATTAATGTTTGCGATAGAGGCTCAGGAGTATATATATAAGAATTTAATGATTCGAACGGTTAATATCTCGTTAAGGATGGTACACTTGGCTCCAATGGTTTAACACGGTCCTATAAATTGCAGCATCCCAAAGTTTCCCGCGTAATAAAACTAATCCAATGAGAAATCTTATTTTTTGTTTATGTTTTTTTTTTTTTCGGTTTTTCTTTTCTTTTTTTTTCATTCAAACTTGACACAATCCAATTTCGCGAGATCGGGGATTAAAAAAAAGGCCAAATCGCATTGTCCACGGTGGAGTGAATCAAAAAAAAAAAAAAATTGTCAGGTGCTCCGAATAACAGGGACGCATTTGTGTGTGCGAAAGAAAAGAAAGGCGAGGGAAGTAGAAAGAGCTGCGAGAAAAAGGGAGATATAGAAATGAATAAATAATAAAAAAAACGCGTATCCCTGTGGGGCTGTTCGAAGGCCCAGTTCGATCGTCGATAAGCACCGCATGGCGGCAGTTAATAATTTTTACGACACTTTAAACTTGCCACCCGGTATTAAGCGGGCCTCACCGAGACGGGCTTTGATCTTTGCCGACTCTCTATCTACTTAATGAGCGACTCAAGACCAGCAGAGATACTCGGAGTGGGGCAGAGAGAAATAATAATAAAAAAAAAGAAAAGAAAGAGATCGCGAGATGGCGCTGCGCTCGCCGGGAGGAAGTTAAAAAATTCTCAATACTCAGAGCAAGAGAGATGCCCACTATTTATACGTCAAAGACACGCCGATATTAACGCAATGCCATCGAGAACCAACAGATTACCGAAGAAACATACGACCCCGCGATTTATTCTATCAGCCGTGTCGAGACGATTCACCGGTTGCATATTTTCTGGGGTTTCGTTGCATCGCGCCAGCCTACGCGCTCGCGCGTTCCTCACCAACGAAATTACGAGAAAAAAAACGGCATTTTTTTCAAAAATTCGATATTGATTTTTGGAAAATGGAAATTCTTGAGGTTCGAGATAAAAAATTGTCGGTCGCGGGAATTAATGAGATTTTTTATTATCTCCGAATTATGAAAATTCCAATGAGTCGCATCGCACGGAGAGAAATGCAAAAGATCCTTTGCTAATCGTCTTTTAGTTACCAACAGCAAAGCCTTAAGCACCAGTAGCATAATTTTCCTTATAGTAGCAAAATAATATTTGCTACAAGAACGAAAAATGCAAATCGACGACAGATTTGTCGGAGTAGCAAATGCCGTGCTGCTGGAGCAAAATTTTTGCTACGGTGAGAAATGAAATTGGCTACGCGAGCAGACATGCGGATAGCCGGTCAGCTATCGTAGCATAAATGTTTTTATGCTGTTCCTGCAAGAGACCATATGCTATCAGTACATTATCGTCTATGCTTTTCGTTCGAGGCG
>JAPYYS010001666.1:0-20870 GCA_030522525.1 Campopleginae sp. 14b
TATAAAACATATATATATATATATATATATATATATATATATATATTTATATATATTTTTATATATATATATATATATGTATATCTTTTGCATATTGTAAATTCGAATTACTCAACGAATATGTAGACAAAAAATAGAAAAAAAGTTTGTGCCATAGTATTCGATGCTGAAGAATATTGTTACCAAATTTTATGAAACTTTTATGACTCAAATGGCTCGAAGAGCCAGGAAAATTGAGATCGTCTTACCGATTAGCGATTTCACGATTTCCAGGATTCCCGTAACGCCCTCAGCTGGTCGGTCCTGGTTTAATTCTACGATAAGTTTGGAATATCCTTCACTCTCCTCCCTAAAGAGATTGAACTTCCTCTGTTTGTAACTGAAAAAATGGAAAAAAAAATTAGCAATTAAAAAAAAAAAAATCAGCAATAAAAAAAAAAAATTAGCAATTTAAAAAAAAAAAAAAATGTAGTGAGGGTCTAATCTTTTTTCCTTCCTATCCGTCCGGAAAGCAAAGAATTGTGTACTCACTAGAGTTTCGTTTTAACTTTAATGAACTTTGTTTGAAAGTTCCGATTCTTGAGCGTCCCGACATCCTGGAGCGTCTCGATTTCCAGGCGTTCCGTCAAAATCCTGTCCGTTAAAAACTGCAAGGAAAAAGCCGAATTTGTTTAAGATTTTATGCGTAATGGAAAATTCTGGAAAAACGATGAATTTTTATGTCAAATTGCTTTTGCAAAATTGCGGCAGAGACGTTACCTTCTCGCATTCTTTTACAATGTAATAGAAATTGTTTCTTTCGTCATTCTGGGCTTCGGCGTCAATGAGCGTGAAAATATCTACAATCGCCGAGGGAACGGCAGCGTCGATGCTCTGGAAAACGCACAACAAAGTTTGGCCGCTCAAAACGTGATTTTTCACGTTCCAATTTCAACGAAAAAGGACAAGCCGCAAAGCTGTTTCGAGAATTTGCTTCTCGCTCTCGAGTTTTTCATTTTTTAGGTTATAATTAATTTTTTTCTATTTTCATGAATTTTTCGAGTGTAAAATAAGAAAAATTTATATTTACGACGAGTTCTCCGAGGGTGAGGACGACGCTGTCTTTTTTCAAGATCCCACGAACTCCGTTGGAGATTAATTCGTATAAGCCTCGTTTCCATTCTAAAATGAAAGGGAAAATGACCATGAATCGTGGGAACGGTGATTACGTGAAAAAACTGTGAAATTACACGAATATTAGATTTTGGAAAATTTTATTTCGATCGTTTTTTCATTGTTTTGGACTTAATCAATATTCTGTGATTTGAATTAACGTGGATATTTGATTTGCAAAGAGTTTACGTTGATGTGGATCTATGGGCAAAAAAATGGTGAGGGAAAAACATGAATTTAGAGAAAATAAGTCGATCTTTATTATTTTTTGGTATAAAGCGACATTTCGTGATTTTAATAAATGCAAATATATGATTCCCAAAAAATTGACATTGACGCAGACCTAGAGTCGAAAAAATGGTGAAGGAAAAACGTGGATTTTGCTTGGTTATAAAACGACAAAGGAAAGGGAGAGCTTAGGATCGAAAGCATTGTCAACATGGTGATCGAAACGTTTTTGTATAACGATGAGCGAAATAGCCAGGGGAATGAAAAATAGAGAGTGAAAAACGTAAAAATGGTGAGTGTGAAACTTACCTGGCGCGTCACCTTCCTTATATTTGTGCTTGATTAGGTTGAGGCTGCAAAGAGTTGTTAATGGTGAATAAACTCTTCAGTAGAGCGCAAATAAACGAAGAGAGAGACAAAGAGATTGAAATGTTGCGGCGATCGTTATAATTCACAGAACGACGAAGAGATATGAATTTTAATATCGAGAAAAACTTTTAACCGAGCCCTAAAACTCCGAACTTTCGGTACATCCAAAACCCTCGTTTATTTATTCGTATTTAACTTTCTTTTATTTTTAACTCATTCTCTGCCTTCTTTCATATACCACTTACAAATCATTTTTCCCGTGTTTATCCCACGTTTTCCACATTTCTGAATTCCACCATTTACCGGCCATTATAACAAATTATAATACACAACTTTTTTTGCTTATCTTAAAAACCACCGTATCAACATCGCAGGTTAACAAGACTCCATTAGACCGCTCTCCTTTTACGCGTGTTCTCAAAAACAACCAACAATAACTTTTACGACGCGCTTTCTTTTATGAAAACAACGCTTCCCCCTCCTTCCCCCACTCTACTGCCGACCCGACGGTTTTCCCGCTGGATTAATGCGACGAAAACAATCGAAATGATTGCACATTTGCATCTTTGCATAACGGCATCGAAATAATTTTGATTTTTTCTTCATTTCCTCATTATTTATGCCCGTAAATTTGACTATTTCGTTGTTCGTGCAGTCGGACAGTAACCGTTTCACGTGGCCGCGTTTTCATGAAACACAACGGATTCTGATTGGACGCGGCAAACTCCGAACATCAGAAGCGATTGGTCCGCGACGACTGGACAAGGAATTTGAATTTTGTTGCTGAGCCCGAACGATCTTCTCGTGATTGTAATGGAAAAAAGAAACAATTCGCAATTTTTTTTCCATTTGCAATTAAATCATATAATTTTGATAACTTTTCTAGAAAGTTGAGAGGAAGTACACACTTATACACGATACTTTCAAAAAAGTACAGAAATTAATGCGGTGAGACGATTTTTCAAAAATCGCAGTTTTCGAAAAATTCGAAAGATCAGCAAATTTTAACCTTTCGGCCGATATTCCGGAAATTCAATACGAACTTCCCTATTATGATGCCCATGAATAATGACCAAAAAAAATTAGCGATAAATCTGAAAATGTGCAGAAATTCGAGCGTTGATATTCATTTTTTTAAACTTTCAAAATGCTGTATAATCCGTATTTTTCTACCAATTCCAAAAAAATTCTCAAAGAATGAAGAGCTCGAAATTTTTTCTAAATCTGATTTTTCGGAGTTTTGGGAAATCGTAAGCACGTTGACATTGGAATCTGGAAAAAAAAATTTCACCATCACATAGCTTTCTCCATGAGAAAGCAAAAACAATTTTATACAATTTGGTATCATTTCCTAAGACGTGGAAAAGTTGAAGTTTATTGATAAAAAAATTCACAATTCGAATACTTTTCTTTGCTGTATAATAATTCGCATATAAATAGTTAATCGATTCGACACGCCGCACGTTTGTTGCTGCTACATTACAGGAAAATATACATAACAATTATAAACAAAGTCCATTTTTTTATACAGTCCGAAAAGATAAAATTCCATCGATTCCCTTTGCTCGACATTTTTCATGATTTTCTAATTTACCTCTCATTCGGAGAAGCTACATTTTTTCGTCTAATTACTTTTGTTCCTCGTATATATTCTCCAACCGGAGATTTAACGTGGCGAAAATTCTTGTTGCTCGTCGACCTTCCGGAAGTCAATAAATTCGTCGGAGATGTGCGGGGAACCGAATTGCTGATCATACACGTTGTGACAAAAGTTCTCGGGCCAGATTTTTGAGGAAGTGGAATTTTTGTCACTGCGGAATTTTGAAAAAGAAAATAATCGTCGATTATCATATTATGTTGTCGACGAGGTGAAAAAAACATTCCCGACTCAGCCTCTTTACAAATTAGACCAAATAATGTGCAAAAAAAATTACGATGTCTGCCCCAGCGAAGAAAAAATTAATTTCAATGAATAATTTTGTTGCCGAGTGCCTGAATTTACCTGACTTTGTCGGTCCCGGTGAGAAAACTTTTCTGAGTTGAGCGACCGAGCGAATGGATGAGCGGTCGATCTCCGGAATGGGTCTGGCCCTTAATCCTTTGGATCTGAACGGTGACCGCATATTGGGTTTGACAACGACGCTGTGACGAGGACTTTTTGATTTGCCGGATGGAGATTTCCTTCCGATCGACTTGCGAGACACTTTTCTGGTGGACTTCCCAGGAGTCTGAGAATTCGAGTGACCTTCTTGATTCGTTAATAATTGTCTTGATCTCGAAACGGAGCGATGAGTTTTTTTTAGGACTCTCCTTTCCGATCGGCGAGGAATTTCCGTCGGAAAGTTCGTGGAAATGTAATAATCGTCACAGACGATCATGGTTTTGTAGAAATCCGTTGATACAATGCAATCGGGACATGTACACTCTTCGCCTTTGCCGAGAGATTGATTTTCCACCAATCTCATTAGCGGCAAATAACATTTTTCTCGCTTCTTTGCCAATTGACGCAGCCAGCGTCGTTCCAACTTTGCAATGTACGCAGTTTCTCTCTCTTTGCTGCTTTCAAACCTCTCGCTACAAACCTCATGCCACGTAGTCACTTTGCTCAGGTCAGGAGTTCCGCAATTCGATTCATCCATTTCTGGGCCCGTCAGACTCTCCGCATCATTTTCAAAGCAACATTTCTTAGCCCCGAAAATATGTTGAGCCGGCGTGTCAGGGATAAGAACGATTTTTGGTATTTTCGGGTTCGACGCAATGGAATAATTCTTTTTAAAAATTGCCGGAGTTTTTACTCCAGCCAGACGAGTCGAGCTTTTTGCTCTGACTTCTCGCCCGGGTCTTGGCGTCTGTGGGTATGCAGAGTGGCTGAAACTCTTTGAGGAAAATTCTTCGAACGTGACCGACGAAATTGAGCTCTCTGGAGTTTCTTCGCCGTCGCAATCCCCTCGGCTTCTTTCAGTCGATATTTGCTCCCCGGAGTTGCGTGGGACTCCGTAGACTTTCGCAGTCTTTGTAAAAGTTTTATTTTCCTGATTTTCCACTGCCGGGCTGACGTTACCTATCCCTGCGATCTTGGAGCTCCCCGGAGTCTCCGGAATGAGAAAACTGTCTGAACCATCCAATCCCTTCGCTCCGTTGGATTCAAACCCTCTCAAGCTCTTATACCGAGTCGAATCTGTGCATCCGAGTCGGCTCAGCAGACTACTGCACGCCGTCGATGTTCCGGACATTGAAAGCAGACTCGACTCTTCGATTATCGTTAGCAAATGGTCGGTGAACTCCAATGGATCGGAATTGAAAGAAACGTACAAATCCCGAACTATCTGATCAGCTTCCTTCTCCTCCTCGTCGCTGCTTCCGGAGAGATTTTTCTGCAGACTCGTCAGAATCGGCCACAGATGACTATTCTCTAAGCCGCTGCCGGTCCCTGAGTCGATTTTTTGGCAAGATTCTTTTCCCATTTTGTGCGGAGTGTCGCGACCTGTGAAGGTCGAATTTTCAGGATCGCCACACATTTCATTGGGCTCTGAACTATTTCCAGACTCCGAGCTCCGTCGACAACATCTTGTTGGTCGCGACTCGGCCCGTTGGTTGGAAGGAACTTCTGACCAACTGGTGGACGCATCGTTTCCTGGAAACTCAGACGTCGTCCCCGAGTCTGTGGCAAATTGAGAAGTAATAGTTCGTGCTAAGGTCGAAGTGTTGGAAATAAAACTTGCCGTTGAGACAGTTCGGGAAAAATCTTCCGTTTTTTCTAACGTTGCGTTGGACCCTGTGTCGTGCGACGACATGCAAAATGCTTTGTTGAAACAGGAATCGACCGACTCGCCTGCGGCGATAAAAAGAAATTGAGATAATTATCGAGAGAGGAATGTGGAGAAGAAAAATTTTTTCAAAAAAGTTCAATTTTCTTCTTCACTCGCGATACAATCGATTTTTTGTCATTTTTTTTAAGCTCTCCACGCCTCCTTTGAGTTGAAACACCAAAAAACGCGAAATTCGAGTTGAAACACCAAAAAAACGCCAAATTCGAGTTGAAACACAAAAAAACACAGATGCAACGAATTTTTCCTGTTGAGATCAAAGAAAAAACGATAAGGAATTTCAAAATCACAAATTTTTGAAAATTTTCCTTTTATATAAATTTCGAGTCATTGAACGCTGAAGTTTACATACAAAAGCATACAATTCGGATATATATATAGGGATATTTTTTGTAAACTCAAACTATTCGACAACTATGTAGACGAAAAAAAAAATTGTGTTATCGTATTTGATGCTAAAGAATATTATCACCAAATCTGAATAAATTCTTATCGTATTGTCGTATGTAGCCAACCCCCTTAAATTAGAAAACTACATTGTCGGAATTATACTCACGAAATGATGATGTCGATTCCGTTGAGTGTTTTCGAGCCATGACGACATAAATACGAGCGGTACAATGGAAAATTAATAAAATATTACAATATCGAGAAAAAAATAAATGAGCATGAAACAATAACTATATATATGTGTCGCAGTAAAGTTGCAGGATTAAAAAAAAATTGCAATCTCTTGAAGTTTCAATCAAATTGTGGAAACCATGATAGAACATTATTCACTCCCGTTTCTGTTGATTTAAAATTCAGGAAATGGAATTGAAACGAACGAGAAAAAAATGACCTCCAATTTTATGGAATGCCCTGAAAGTCGAATAACAATAAACAGATTTGAACTTGAAGTCGAGGGCGAGCTACGTCGCTTGTGATTGGCTTTTCCCCAATCATGAAGATAATCTCGATTGGCTGAAACGCGAGAACCGCCAGCCAATCACAGAGTCGTATTTCTGCGACGACGCATGCGCAGAAGCCTCGCATTCATGAAAATCTGCCCATAGGCACGATTTCGATAGTTTTCGGAATTCCACCGGTGGCAAGCTCTTTCAAGTAGATCCATTTGTCGGAGAGGTAATGACGGTTTTTCCTTGGCCTAAAAATCGCGAAACATCCTCGCGCGTTAATGACAGTTTCGTTTTTAATGTAAAAAGAATTATTCTCAAGGCTCCAGTCTATCGGGATGTCGAAATATTTATGTGCTAAATGATTAAGTTTGTGAAATATGGAGCACCGCGTGTGACCGACGTTTGTTTACAACGATCGTGATAAAACCGCGATAACGTTACTTAATAAAATCTAAAAAATCATACCAATCACTTTGGAATCGTGAATTATTTTTTATCATGAAAATCAGTCATCGAAGTGCTATAAAAAAATAACAATTAAGCGATTTCGACCATAACCTCAAATTCGAACGTTACCAACGACCGCGATCGACACAAATCAAATTCCCACGAGTCTAATAAGTCTCCCATCGCTACCGCTTCAAATTCGATCCTAAAAATCATCCAAAAATAAGCATTCAATCTTCGTTTATCAATTTTCAGGTAAAATGCCGAAAACAAGCGAAAAGAAGGGCAAGAGTGCCATCAATGAGGTTGTGACTCGTGAATACACTGTCAACCTCCACAAACGACTCCACGGAGTCGGATTCAAGAAACGGGCACCTCGCGCCATCAAAGAAATTCGCAAGTTTGCTGAAAAACAAATGGGCACTCCTGACGTCAGAATTGACACCAGACTCAACAAACAGCTCTGGTCCAAGGGAATCAGGTAATTTCCAATAATCTTTTTCACAAATCCTAGTTTAAAAAATCTCAAAATTTTTAGTCCTTCATCCCGACAAAGTAAATTTCTTGGCAGCTCGTTAGAATTCTGCGAATGAAGCAAAACGCCATTAATCGGTAAAAAATGCAAGAAAATACGAAATGCAAAGAAAACTGATTATTTTTCAAATCAGAGTCCAAAATTTCATACATTATTCGTTAAAAATAGTGAAATGGCTTTCTCCGTCGTTCGAAAACCGAATTAATTTTTAAAAAATTAAAAAATTGCGTCAATCATGAAAATAATAAATAAAAATGAATTTCTTGTTGCATTCCGTCGATGCAAACTTGGGTATGATAAAAAAATTGCATTTTGACGGAAATGGTAACAAAAATTCTATTTGTCAAATCGTCAAAATTTCTGTTCGTTCCCATTTCCATTTTTTCTGGCCTGCCAAAAAAAGTATTTTCAAAAATGAAATGAAAAAATTGAATTTTCCTTTGGCGGAAACGATTTAAAAAAATTCCATTTGTCAAATTTTTGTTGTTTTTTTTTTAAATTACATCTTTTTCGGCCTACCAGAAGATTATTTTCGAAAATAGATTCTGGAGAATCGGCCCAAGTTGAAATTTCGAAATTCTCGAAATTCTGTCGGGAATCAAATTCGATTTTTTTTCAACTTTATTTTTTATTTTTTTTCTATACAGGAATGTACCTTTCCGCGTCCGAGTTCGTCTGAGCAGAAGAAGGAACGACGACGAAGATTCTGTCAATAAGCTGTACACTCTTGTAACTTACATCCCGGTCGCGACCTTCAAGGGTCTCCAGACTGAGAACGTTGACGCGAGTCAAGATTAATTGTTCGTACAATAAATAATTATGTCTTGAATTTTTCTATTTCTCTTTATTAAGTCCTCGACACCTTTGGCGTCATAAAACATTCACGAGTTTCTCAATTTGCACCTCAAGGACTGAAGATAAACTGGCATCCAGTTTATGCAGTTTCTGGGTCGCTAAACTGTCACTTCCTACAAATTCCGATTTTTTTTTATTCCAAAAGGTCGCTGGGATGTTCATGAACGTAGAAAAAAATATAAACAGTCTTTATTTTCCGTTTAAATAATTTTTAGATACGAAGACATTATTTTTCATAGAAAAAATTATTTTTTATGGAGAAAATTATTTTTTATATAGAGGGACGTCCATAGGAATTTAATAAAACAATATTTTTCCCATAAAAAATCAAATTTCTTTTTTTCTCTGGAAAATTTTTCTTTTGTCAGTAAATATTTCTTCAGGAAAGAAATGATTTTCTTATTGAATTCCCATGGACGTCCATCTATTTAAAAAATAATTTTAATTCAGTGAAAAATAATTTTTTCCCTATAAAATACGAATTTTTTTTTTTTTTTCTATTAAAAATTATTTTTCACGCAAAATATTATTTTTCATTACATTATTCCCATGGTCGTCGATCTGGCACTTTTGGGTTGACCCAAAACACGAGAAATTGAATAGAATTTCTACACAAGACGCAAGGTGCAAGTTCCGAAAACGTAAAAACTTGAAAAATTTGATTTCTGATTCGAAAATTGAAAAATTTCCATTTTTTTCGAGATTTTGAATTTTGGTAAATTCTCGAAAAATCATGCAATCTTGTTTGAATATTGAAAATAAATTTAATTCAATTGAAAACATCGATAAACTCGAAAGTCACAAATTATTTATCGCACATTCGTCGCCCCTACGCTGATTCAAATGTTCTCGTATTCCAGTCCTCGAATGGAACGTGCGGAGGGGGTTAATCTACCCTCCTGCCTCCACCCCCCGCTGGTAAACTGATTATTCCCAATGCACCATGCCCCCCCCCCCCTCTCCTGCTGCTCCGATTATCCCTCGGATTCTCGGTTTCGGGCAGCGACTCCCTTGATGAAATTACAATCTTCCAATCATCTAACGTTTCGTGTGTTTTTCTCCACTCGACCGATATTTCACGCCAAGATTCTGATTTATTGGCTTCGGATTTTGAAATTTTGATTACTGCGAAATTTTTTTTTTCGCGAATTCATTTGGAATATTTTTATACAGAATCGAGAATGTGGAGCGCGAAAATAATTGCCCATTATTATGAAAAAAAAACCCGCTCATGAACACGTTCTCTTTGGCTGGCGGGACGATCACCAAAAGTTTATAAAACATGTTCGCATTTATTATTTAATATTAATTATTAAATCAATTAGAAAATAAATAAATTCAAAATTAATTATTAAATAAATTATAAATTGAATAAATTCAATATTAATTATTGAATAAAATATAAAATAAATAAATAAAATATCAAATATTTTAAAAACTCTAAAATATTAATTATGAAATAAATTATAAAATAACTAAATAAAATATTGATAATTAAAGAAAAATTCGCGTTTACTATGCGAGATTTTTGCCGATAGTTTTGCCAAGTTCCGCTGACGCTGTGACTTGGTTGAATGTGAAACAAAAATATGAAGTCGAGTGAGACGGGATAGAAGAGATGAAATATTGTATTTGGTGGCGAAGGGGTCGAAAAAAAAGGACAGCGAGGGTCGTGCGAGGCAAGGGCGGAACACACGAACCGATATTTAATCAACTTTAGCAGGGAGAATATTATTCTTGGGACAAGTCAAGGACATATGTAGGCAAAGGACTCCGTGGGGCAAGTGTTTTCGGGGGATGGCACGGGGCAAGCCACAAGGGTGGCTGCTAACGTCCGGCCATTCTACCAGCAGCTCCACACTCGTGTGTTTGGTTTGTATGAGAGAGTCTGAAAAAAAAATTTGTTGGATACGTTCGACTAAACGTTTTTTTGAAAAATCACAAATGTTTTGTCATTCCAGCGCGAAATATTGAATTATAAAAAAAAAATAATAATAATTAAAAAAATGAAACAATAAAATATTTTACAAAAATATATATAAAAAATATTAAGTTCACCGTTTTCAACAAAATATCGACGCTTTTTAACGAAATTTCATTTTCAGTGTACTACATTTTTGAAGAGGTCCTGGAGAATCGGATATTGCTGTTCGATCCAGTGGTTATGCTCGATGTGGTCAAGAGAAGATTTTCCGCCTGTGGCGTTGTCCTATGGCCAGGAAGAATCCTTTAGTGGAGAAATATCGAAGAGAGGGAGAGAGGGAGATTTCCTGGAATACTAATACGTCTCGATGTGGATCTCGTGGCCGAAAAATCTCGAGGGAAAGACAGTGGGAGCTGATTTAATCGGGAGAGGGTTCAAAGGCCATCGCGAATTTTTTCTCGCACACGTTCGACAATATTTTTCTCTCCGTCTCTGCGACGTTCCGTGAGAACAAGTGTTGCTCGAGTGTCGCACACCCAAATCGTTTGACGCTCACGTCGCACGCTCTAGCATCCCTTGAGACTTGCAGGATTATGTGCGTCTGTATATACGCCGTGCGCCGACTCCAACTATACATATCGATACCTCCAATTCCGTCCACCAGAGTCTTCAGAATTCTGTACACACAAAATATAATTAAATAAAATGCACGATGCTCAAACCTTCCTCTATGAAAAAGCAATTTTTTTTTTTGTATTGTGGCGATGAATCTTTATTCATGAACATTTTGAACAATAAGCAATTTTCAAATTTCAATTTGTAGCTATTTTTCTGCATTTGCATCTGAATTATGGAATTTTTACAATTTTTCTAAAAAGTAGAGAGGAAGTACAAACTTATACGCAATATTTTACAAAATTTGCAAAAATTGATGCGGTTGGACGATTTTTCAAAAATTTCCCATTTTCGTAAAATTCGAAAAATCATAAAATTTAAACCGTTCGACCGATTTTTCCCAAATTCAATACCAACCTTCTCATTATGATACTCTATGTATAAAAAAAAGATGAGCAATAAATCTGAAAATTTGCGGAACTCAGAGCGTCGAAATGTTTTTTTGAAAATTTCAAAATGCTGTACAATCCGTATTTTTCTAGCGATTCCAACAAAATTCACAAAGAATGAAGAGCTTGTATGGATTAAGATCTGTGCAAAACGAGAGCTCTGTAGCTCGAACCGTTCTCGAGTTATGAACGTTTGAATTTTACACTCCCATAACTTCCCCACACACACAACCGGACATTTTTTCTAGATATGATTTTTCGATGTTTCGGGACATTTTGAGCACATTGACATTGAAATCTGTGAAAAAAAAAATCTTCACTGTTACACAGTTTCCTCTATGATGAAGCAAAAAATAAAAATCTCCAAAATTGAGGAAAAAAATTCAATCAATTTTCACTTATTCGGACTAGTCGATGAACAAGTGTAGCGCGATCTGGCCAAGAACTAGCCTCCCTCCGTGAACAGAATTCCTCACCAAGTCACGATTTCTCGAACCACAAAATCCCTACAATTGCGACGAAGGTTTCTATAAAGCAAAACAGTGAATCGTTGATCCCCATTGACTATACTCAGCGAAACGTCATCGTGTTGCTGACTCTTGTCGATGTTGGTTCTCCCAGATCGAAAAGAAAAGGCCACATGACGAGCCAATGGCAAGTGCTGATTTTTGGGGTCCGTAGGACTAGGTAGGGGGATGAAATCCGGCAGTAGCGTTTGGAGCGTTGGTAGGAAGACGTCGCGAGAAGGAAGAAGCGCAGGACAATGGACTGCGTGGCTGGACGGGTGAGGGAATGCGTTGGTGTGTGAATTTTCGTTTGGTTGACGGGGAAAAAGGGCGAAGCGATCGGGTTTGGACGACGCACAGGGAGCGAGTCGCGAGAGGGGATGTGTGGAGGTCACTGGAGCTTATCAGTGTGTATGAATCCGCGGGGGACTGGTCGTTGGATGGAGCGAAAGAGGCTCGATGGGCGGAGACAATCCAGAGCAGAAATGCTTCGCTTTACTCTTCAGGGTAAAGCGTGGGTGGTCTCCCAAGGATCCAATCATCATCGTGCAAGCTCACCACCCCAAACATCCCCCGAATCATTCTCCCAGCGACCATAGCTCCGCCCACGATTCTCTCCCTTCCTCCAACTCCTGTTCGTCCTCCTCTTCCTCCTCTCTTCTCCGCCCTGGCTCGCTCTCTATGCTCACCCTTCAACCCTTATTGAATTAAGCTTATCATTTGATTTTGAGGAGAGCCACCAGTCGGTCGTCGTCTCGTGCTTTGGCCTCTTAAGCGGGGGCTATATACGCGCTAAAAAGTTTTCATATCACACCGATCTGGGGGATAATCGCAATAATTTGATATCGGCCTGACGCTCTCTCTCTCTCTCTCTCTCTCTCTCTCTCGCTTTATGCGATTATAATCAGAGCCCTGTGTATAAGCATTGCTTGTTGGGCGGTCTTGTGCAATCTCTATTAACTCTCTGCAGCGTGGCTCCCGTCCAACAGAGAGACACTTTATTCCTCTCGCTTCTATGGCCAAGAAAGAGATCGACAATAACCTCTAGAGATCGTCTTCTCGATCTCAAGTGCTAAGGTGAACATGCACCTTTGAGGCTGCCGAGGGAAAACCAACAAACTCTTTGGAAATCACCACCACCGAAGTTTAGCCTAAAAACTTCATACCGAGAAGCCATTACTTTTGAGGGAAAGACTCCCGCCGAGGGGGTGACAAAAAATCTCTCATTTAAGTGGACAACGTCGTTCTTTGAGTTCCAACCGATTCCTCAACATTTTTTTTATTCGGCTCCTCGAATCCTGACATTTTTCGAAAAATTCGGGTCCTTCGTCCCGATCTTTCGATACCTCGATCGGAGCCTCGTTTCGGAGCCGTCGCTCCGCCATTATTTTCGCTGAGTTTCGGATAAAAGTCGACTGTTTTGAAGTAAAAAAAATTGATAAAAAATCGTGAAACCGTGAAATCGTGAAATTCGGGCCTCGTGAGAGGGCGGTTCGTACGTCAAGCTCATGCAGCATGTCGTGATAAGTGACACGAGAGCTCGCTGACCTTTGTTTGCATCGAAAAAAAATAAAAAAAACAGTGTAAAAATTGAAAAAAAGTGTGCACGTGATTTTAATTTTTTTTTTTTGGTCCCGTGAGTGTGTCTTCGGAAAGGCGAAGCGTTTCCCTCGTTTCCCTAATGGGAAGGGAGTCCAGGCGGGAAATAATGCAGAAATAAATATCGTAAAAACGTCCGATAAAAATTGCACGATCGATCACTCCGTATCGTCGATCCCTCAACGACCATCCTTTTGGTAAAATTCCAGACGACAAAAAAAAGGGTTTTTTTGAAATTTTGGAAAATGAATCCGACCCCGACGAGCCGGAAGTGTTTTTGTCTGGTAAATTGTGAGTGAATCGATCACAGAGCCGATGCACATTAAAAGTTAAGTGAAATTTACGAAGCCGATTAGTCGAGCTGCTTAATAAAATTATTTAAAAATCTCCGGGCTCATTAAAATTGAGTAATTAGTGGGAAATAATTGGAACTGACGTTCAGTTCTGAGTCGTAGTGAATTTTTTTCATTGTCAAATTTATTTGGATGGAAATTTGATCGTGAGTCGAATTTTTTTCGCGATAAATGAAATTTTTTGAGATCGAACCGTCCAACAAATCAGTCGCTCGTTAAATATTCAAAGGACTTTCGAAAATATCATGGATTACTCGTATTTGAATCAAGCTGCCGCCGCCGCAGCTGCCGGTTTTGAAGCCTCGAGTTGTGCTCTCGCCGCCAGCGAAATGCAATGTGGTTACGGCGATCTCAGCTCGTGCTCCCAAATGAGCCAAGCCGCATATCGTTACACAGCAGCCAGGGCTGCCGGTTATCCTGGCAATGCTGGAACCACCGGTGGCACAAATGGCCCCTCGCTCGGATCCCATCATCCCGCACACACTCATGCCCACGCGCATCACGCCGCTCACGCAACCCCGTGCTCTGTAATGGCCGCCAGAACTCAGGACGTTCATCGACACGCAGCATCCATCTTCCCCTCGGCCATCAATCTTCAAGGTAATGGCCGAATCGCAAAATCGTTATTTTACGTTATTTCAGCCATTTCCGACATCTCTGCTTAATAAATTATCGCTTCTCCGTCGATCCGCTACTTTATTTTCATTCCATTTTCAATTCTAATCAAAAATAAGAAAAAATAAAAAATTTGCAAAATTTACGAAATTTTGAAAAATTTTATGAAACATTCGTTATCAACGATGCAAATCCCAATCACCGGATTCCGTCAATCAAACTTGTATGGATTTTTATTAAAATACGTTGGAAACAAAAAAAATATTCTTGGATCAACAAAATTGTAGCGAACGAATTATTTTTGATTTTATTTCGTTCATCAAATCCATCGAAATCCTACGAAATGGTTAATTGCTCTGAGAGAAGGAATTTTGTTGATTTCAAAAAAGGCACGAAAGTCCATTCAGTTGGAAAAAAATCATCAATCCAAGTTTTTTTTACATTTCCATCTCCTTGAGCCTCAGAAAAAAATCGTCGATTGGTCTTTCGGAGACCAAACATTTTTAGTGCGGAGACGCGGCTCCATGTTTGTTTAATTAAAAATTCACGCCGAGTCGATCAACTCGTAACTAAGAATCATCAATTTTTAACTACACCCTTCGAAAAATGTTCCTGAAGAGGCAAATTCATGAATTCTTAACGACCAGTACGTCGATCCTTCGGGATCTCTGAAAAGTCATCGAATTTCAATATTTTCTTCCCAATTCCTCGTTTTAACGTCGATCAGAAATGTCGGCAAAAAAAATAAAATAATATTTCCCATATTTCCGAAAGCGAAACAAAAGAAAAATTGCAGTTCGTTTTAATCTCGAAAGGCGTGACAAAATGTACTCATTTATTTCACGTAATTACAAATTTTTTTTCGCTTTTCGTAAAAAAAAAAAAAAAAAAAAAAAAAAAAAAAATCCCCCCCCCCCCCCACCCCCCCCCTCAAACATTAAAAATTAAGAAAATATTCCGGACATATCAAGAAAAACCGAGATCGAAAATTCACCGTAAAAATGGCTGTGCAACTAAATTATTAATTTTTAAGAAATTTTGAACGAAATTCGTGAAAAAATTCGATTCTAGAATGAAAAATATTTTAGGATCATTAAAAATGATAAGATTGTAAGGAATTTTCATTTTTGGAATCAGGAAAATGGGTCCGAGCTAATTTGTTGATTGAAATATTTTCGATCCATTAATAATATTTTTTTTCTATTTGAATTTTTCGATAAATAATGTTGGTGAAAAAATAAAATAGTTTTGAGATTTTTTGTGACGAATTTTTGGAATTGACAACAAGAATTCAAGGGTTTCGTACATTTGGTGTAGGAAATGGTGCGATGGTAGATACCGACGACAAGATGGCACTGAAAATCAATGGATGGCCCTCTCTCACCCTCTCTCATTCATCGCTATGGTTACGTCCCTCGTTCGCGTTTACTGCGGTCAAATTTCCCATCCTCTTGTGCAATACCAACTCGATCCTCTTGATTCCAAGGACCTCGAAAATTTCGCATCAATTCTGCGCGAATTAAGCATTTAATTCGATATTATAGTTGGCAGGAATCAAACCATCAGACAGTAAAGACTCGGGCGTGCAATTTAAAAAAGTGAAAAACAAAAAAAAATCTCTATCACGATTTCGCGAAACGATTTTCGAATTTTTTTTCATTAAACGAAATCGCATCGATAATTTCACATTGAGGAATGTTTAAAAATAACTTTTGGGGATGAAAATTAAAAAAATTGATGACAGAAAAAAAAATCATAACTTTAAATAATTAATTTATAATTTTTTTAAGCAAAAAATAATTTTTATTTTATTTAATTTCATTAAAAAATTTCGATCGAAATTTATTTTATTTTACAGTTAGGATCGATTATTTAGAGTTTTCGATTCAAAGTCGAATCGATCTGATCGATTGAAAAATGGAAAATTCGTTGCATTAAAAATTGAACGAAATTTTGATTTTTTATTTTTTTCCTTTCGACACACGGAACGTGTATTGAGGATTTTTAATATTTAAGGTGGCCTCGGATACAAAGCGTACTCGGGTCATGACGGACTAGCGGAAAAGCGGAAACAACGGCGAATAAGGACGACGTTCACATCCGCTCAACTGAAGGAACTCGAACGAGCATTCCAGGAGACTCATTATCCGGATATTTACACGAGAGAAGAAATCGCGAGAAATATTGACCTGACGGAAGCGAGAGTACAGGTCAGTGCATTAAATATAACTATAAGAATTTTCGTTTATCATTTTGCAACAACGTCAGGTCCACGATTTAAATAAAAAAATTTAAAAAATTCGAAAACTTCAGAAAATCCTACGAAATGTATAAAAAAAAATTTCTTATCGTATCGTCTACGTCAGGACGTAAAATTACGAACAAAAAAAAAAACACTTTCGGTTTCAGAATTTACGGAAAAATTGAATGTTTCAACAGCAAAAGAAAATAATAAAAAAATTGATTAATTCTCTTCGTAATTAATTGATGAAAAAAATCATATGAATAAAAACTCCTACGAAATCCGTCGTAAAAAATTTCTTATCGCATCGCCATCATCGGGACCTAAAATTGCACAAAAAAAAAAACTCTTTCTGCTTCAGAATTTACGGAAAAATCAAATTTTTCAACAGCAAAACAAAATTGAATGGAAATAAATGAATTATCGTCGTAATTAATTGATAAATGTCAGTTTGATGACAACTGGAACAATTTGCTCCGTAAAATGTTTGAAAAAATCATCAAATATGAAGAAATGGAGAAAAAAAAGGGAAATCGTGGCTGAAAATAATAATATTTCAAAAATCCTCAATATTCATTTGTGAACAACATATTCAACGATTTCACTGAAAAAAAATAAATAAAAAAATAAAAAACGAGCAGATTAATTTAATTTACATAATTTTGAAAATCCCGATTTTCGTGAGTCGAGCGTGTGGGCCCCGATGAATTTCCAATGCGGTAATAAATTCATTATATGAAATTTGCTCAAAAACCATCGACATATTATTGAAAACGTTGAACTAAATATTTTTTAAATAATTTCAAAATTTTCATTATTTTGACAATATTTTTCATTTTTAACGAAACTGTCAGCAAAATTAACGATTGGTATGACAACAATTTACGTTCCGAAGAAACTTTCTTCAATATTTTGCGCTGCAATGACAAAATTTTTGTGATTTTTTGAAAAAAACGTTTGGTCGAACGTAGCCAACAAAATATCGATCTTTTCCAACAAAATTTCCACTTCAGTGTGCACCAATTAATAATTCCTCTCCTCCCATATATATAATTCTCCCTTCCGTCGATAGTGAACGTCCAGGAGGTAGGAAAAGGATGATTGCCAAGGGTTGGATAAAGTTGCAAAAAAAAAATGGGCGTCTTTGTGCAGGGAGTCGATCGTTAGCGAGTCGGAATGAAAGAAAAGATTGCGAGAGGCTGAAAAGAGCGAAGAGGAGGAAAAGATATAAAAGTGAAAAATTCTCGATCGTCTTGGCGGGGCGTTACGTCCAACGAAATATGTTGTTCCTGGCAGTGGGACGTCCGCCATAATTAAATTAGCCTGAGCTCGTCGTGACTATACATCTCGTTCTCCCGGACACCTGCACTCTTGATCTCTGATGGATTATATTGTCCAACGCTCTTGACGGATTATCGTTCGCGTCTTCCCCATCTTGGGCTTTTCCTCTCTTCGTCTCTGGCGCTTAGAAATGCCGAGTCTGCGAGCTCGATCCAAAGAAATCTTCTATCGCTCATGATGTGTCCGCTGAACGTCGAAAGGACGAGCCGTTGTCATACGCGCAAGTAAAATCGACGATATGTGATAGAAAATGATCATAGTCAGAAAAAATGACGATTGGGATGATAAAAATGTACTTTCCGAAGAAACTTTCATTAATATTTCGCGCTGCATTGAATGAATTTTTGGGATTTTTCGAAAAAACCGTTTAGTCGAACGTATCCAAAAAAATATCGATTTTTTTCACCAAAGAATATCTCTCGAAAAACGTCGATATTTTGTTGAAAACGATGATCTGAATATTTTCCGATAATTCCAAAATTTTCATAACTTTGAAAATATTTTTCATTGCTAACAAAATTGTCACAAAAATGTACAATTGGCATGTCAAAAATTTACTTTCCGAAGAAACGTTCTTCAGTATTTCGCGCTGCAATCACTAAATTTTCATCATGATTTTTCAAAAAAACGTTTAATCGAACGTATCCAACAAAATATCGATCTTTTCCAAAAAAAAATTTCTTTTTCGTATAGTAAGTGACTGATCTCCTGTACGAATCTCGTCGGAATTATCAATTAAACTTATTCGTGCTTGGCAAATCGTAACCCTCGTGTGAAAATGCATCGAGAGAGAATAATGCAGTTCAGAAAAATTCGTGAGTGCATGAATATCTCGTTGGCTCGAGAAATTGCCGCATTGTCGATCAATGCTTTTTACATACCATTCGTGCCATTCTAATAATGTGATTGAGAGAGAGAGAGAGAGAGAGAGAGAGAGGGAGAGAGAGAGAGAGAGAGAGAGAGAGAGAGAGAGAGTTAAGTTTAGCTCAATTCTATGCACATGTCTGTCTGGACTAGAGGAGATAACTTCTCGGTGATAATTGCGTTAAAGCATAGACGAGACCTGGGGATGTCAGGGATCGCGATGTACTTCGTCAATCTGAGATTTTCCGAAGTGTCTTATCCTCTAGGCGAATATAGAAACCGTCTTGACAATCGAACTGTCTCCTAAAATATATAAGCCACGTATGAACGATCCTCGCGTGTCACTTTAGCCATTCAATATTCAACTGATTTTTGTGAAAAAGATCGAGACCGTAAAAAATACGAAAATCTTAAGGCATCGATTACGCCGGAGCGTTATTTTCCAGAATTTTACAAAATTTCGAGAAAATGATAACAGACAAAAATTATTCAACCTCGACAAAAGCTCCGGTCAACTTCAATCAAATTTCGTGATCAAATTTGGGTTTAACATCAAATACGATCACTCCAATTTTTTCATATTTTTCGTCCACGTAGTTGTCGAATTATTTGACTTTACAATATATAATAAGAAAATACATTTTTTTAAATAAAAAAATAATAATAAAATCAAACAAAAAAATTTGAATAAAAAAATAATAAAATTTTGAAAAAAAACAAAAGAAAAAAAAATTCTTACAAAATATATTCAATACTAAAGAGTGTGCTCACGAAATTTCATCAAATTCCAATAATTCTGAATATTTCTAAATTTCTAAAAAATTTCTAAAATAAAACAAACAAAAATACCCAAGCATAAAAACAGTGGATTTTGCAGGATGAAATAAAATTCTTCAAGAATATTGTGATCGGGCAAGTTTGACGAGAGCAGGTTCATTGGGAGCGCAGTGAATAAATCTTCAGTGACAGTAAAAAATGCAGCGAATCAATGCCGTTTTTAAGGTCCCACATTTCTTTTTCCTTTTGTGCTCTTTTCGTTTGTTCCGATCGTGTTTTTTTTTTTGCATCAAATTGCTTTTTCGCGATCAACGACACTTTTTACTGTCCCGTTAATTTCCGTCAGGCTCATTCGTCTCTTGGTCGTGACGTACGACGCACGGAATATATGCGATGTACCAGATACGCGGTGCGGTGGGAATCCGCACCGCGATATATGTTCGTGCCACGACCAAGAGTCAACAGGACGCTGCTCCGTGGATATAGCCAATGACATGAAATACTATTTTCCTGCCTTATGGCTCTCGCCATTTCTACATATATTTCGCCCTTACCACCCGTCGATGTATTTCCATTTTCACACGTAACGTCGATACATCATTTTGGGACGCGATTCTCGTGACGTGTGTCGAACGAGAAAAAAAAAGTGAGAGAGAGAGAGAGAGAGCGAGAGCTTTTCATAGCAAAATGCGATTAAATTGTCGAAATATGGATATCGAGTGTTCGCGCTTCCAGAATCATTCCATATGCACTCCATACGATAATTCGTTTAACGTTCATATTTATTTGTACACACATGTATATCTGTATATACGAGACATATAATGAACTAATATAATACGCTGTCGATGCGATAGATCAACGCTCCAGCCACACTCTCAATATACACACAATAATATCCTCGTTATTTTCTATCCGCCCAATACACTACTGCGATAAAATCTCCACCGTAACCAGTTCCACCATAAAATAACAATTTTTAATACCAATTTCATCCTCCCCTCGCTCTGATAACGAACGTCATTTTCCTTCCAAACTTTCCCAAAATAAACTTCGAACACAACCGGGAAAATTACAATGTTTTATATTTTTGCTTCCTCGTAGAGCAAGCTGTGAGACGGGGAAATTTTTTTTTCCAGATTTCAATGTCAATGTGCGCAAAATGTCCCCAAACATCGGAAAATCGTATCCAGAAAAAATATCTGGATGTGCGTGTGTATGATATGGGACTGTAAAATTCAAACGTTCATAACTCGAGAACGGTTCGAGCTAC
>JAPYYS010001667.1:0-18337 GCA_030522525.1 Campopleginae sp. 14b
CCCCCCCCCCCCCCCCCCTCTCCTCCTTTCCCGTTTTCGTAGCCTGCTCGGTGATTTGTTCAAAATGTACTATCAAGTACGCAGTCATGGAATTTTCTGGGAACTCAATGAAACGTTACAGAATATTTTTTATGGCACGAAAGAATTTCTTGCGAAAGCATCGATTATTTTCGAACTGAGTCGTTGGGTCGAATTATTTGTGCGTTGTTTCTGGGTGTTGGTTCGGCGGGGATTCGGTCATTCTTTTGGCCGTTTTTTTCTCGTTTCACCGAAACATTCAATGGCTATTACTTTTTAAATGTTTTATGCACCGTTTTTCGTAATCGTGAGGTTTTCTCCGGTCGAAAAATACCTGCGCGAAGATCGTGCCACGACAAAAAAGCTACTGAGAATTTCTTGGTCGCTTTTTTGTTAATATTTCGTTACACTTGATCGAAAAAATGGCTCTAAACGGTGATTATTGTCAGTAGCCAGAGTCGATTGTACCACTCGAGTTACAAACAATTCAGTCTCAAATCATTTCAAGAACTTTTGACTCGTGAAAGAGAATAGATCGCGAAGTTTTTTCGAGAGTGTATTATAACCGAGGCTTGAGAGGAAAGAGCGCGAAATCGATTTTTTCCTTTCCTATTTTTATGTATATACATACATACTTTTTTCCCGAGTGAACAACGCGGACAAAGACAGCACGAGACTCTGATGAAGATCCATTCTCCGCTTCTTAGACTCTTCGGGGGGCTTCAGCTTTTTTTTTTTCACCGACTCTCTTTGTAATGGACTGATGGACGCGCCAGAAACTCAGCAATTCTCCCATTGTATCTTGACCTGCCGATATTTTGGATTCCCATAAATTTTGCTTCTTCCGGTGTTACAACAAATATTGCTTAAGATCCCATCTTGACATTTCAGTACTCGGTCATTTGCAAGTAACCCTGAAGGAACAAGTGAATCGGTTTTCAAATTTAAAAATCATGGCAACAAATTTGGATTTAAAAAATTGTCACTCATCTCGTGTGCAGATGTATGAAGTGCCAGTTTTTCGAATAAAACTCCGATCCACTTAGTTTCATTTACTGCAACATAAATTTTAGTATTTCTTGGTGTCAAAATGTGGCAGTCGAGTCTTGAAATATGACGAATTAATTACTTATTGACAAAAAATAAATATATATGTTTTTTTTTTGTTTCTTAAGATTTTTATTGAGATTTATTTGAAGAGAAATTTTGTGAATCGCCGAAATATTAAAAGCTCGGTACAATTTGTATATTGAGTGACATCGTGTGTTTCAATTACGAAACATGATGTCCGAAACGACGACATAAGGTTCATATCCAGCTCGTTTTCCTTACACCAGAGTGCGTGGAAAGTATATGTATATGAGAGATCCCCTGGTGCAGGAGATACGGTATATCGAATAGACTTTGTCATGGGTGTTGTGAACTCAGCGCCGTCGATGTGTTCCGTCGTCCTCATCGTCCTTCTCTTTGGACGTATATGTGAATATGCTTATACGCGTTACATCCACGTGGCGTCCACATGGAGTAGGACACAAGAAAAAAAATCCGAAAAAGATCTCCCTCGACGAAAATTCTTTACACCTCCTTTATTTTTAATACACTATTATAAACTTACGCACGTTGAAGCATAAAAAAGTCGTGAAGATGTTGGTCAAAGACCTTGAGCCGCATCAAGCTAGAAAGAGATGGGACTGCTATGGGCGTCGACGAATTCGACGTCGTCCTTTCTTTCAACAAATTTCTCACTTTCACGATCTCGCTTTTCCTCCATTTTTTTTCTCTTTTCGTTCGTTCCGCTTCTTACCCTGCCGTCGTACCTACCCGATGCCTGAGCATTCTGCTTCAAGATGCGAGAAGCAACAGATAAATACTTGGGAAACGAAGCGATAACGAGAAAATCGCATGACCATTCGCCTTTTGTTTCTACCACGATGCAAAATCGCTTCGCCTGTTCCAACCGTGGAATCTCAATTCGTTACGGAAATCGCTTAAGGAAAACGAGGGCAAGATTCTTCCATAGGGATAACGAGAATCTTGTTCGTTACAAATAGCTTTGACCAGATGTGAACTCTTCAGAGAAACAAAAAAAGTTGAGAGGACGATACCGATTTTTGAATATGGTTAACATGTCGTTTTGTATTCTCGACTTATTTGTGAATAATCGCGTGCGGTTTCGGAATTTTCTCCATTTCCTTGTTCCGGTTCGGTGTGATTAATAATTTGGTTACCGAACGATAATCTTTTAGGGTATTCGCCAAAATATTTATTCGTTCTCCCCGCAGCACAATAAAACGTCTGAAGGCTGTAAACGGACACACGAGCTCAGCTCTTAGAAAAAAGTCTTTTCATCGTGGCGTAGTACAGATGGAATTTCTTCTGAAAACGATTAAACGCTCCGAATTGTTCGCTTCCCTATATATTGAATCGAAATGCTGTTTGCGCTCGATAAAGCCCCTGATCATTTTATTCGAAAAGCCCCGCACCTTGACAATAACGCGAATCAGGAGCGAAAAGAAAACACGATAGCAATGTGAAAGTGCAACGAGTCGATTGATCTCGAATTTCGATGGAACGTACGTCGCACATGTGGCATGTGTGGCTCTGGATATTCCATCATTTGACGGGCCATTGCCCCTTTTCCCCACTCTTTTCGCTGCAACTGAGAAAGTATAGTCGTAATTTTTCCGATTCGTTACACTTTCAACCGAGATGTTGTACACACGCCCTCCCTCTTTTTTCATTTCTGAGTTAACTTCACGACGATTAGCCGATAAATCGACGTATAGTTTCAGGCTAACGCCGGCATACGTAAATGCGAAAAAATTCCGCGATGTAATTTACTTTTCTACTCTATTTCTTTCCATCGCGACTATTCATCGTAATTGCGTGCTGTTTAATTGTTTGACGTTCGCGTGTTGTATGGCGGAGGGAAAATAACCGGTAAAGCTTTAATGCTGCTCATCGCAGTAAAAGTTCGTATTCGGCACGCGCTTCAATATATACACGCGTAAGGATGCTTCGTTTCAGAAAGGGGGTTTTCCAAGGGTGGGTGATAGGGCAATTGTAACACACGCTTCCCCGAAACGACGAGAGGGGGGGGGGGGGAGAGGAAAACAGAGATACGAAAACTCGCAGCTGGTCGTGCATGCGTATGCAGTTCACGTATATGTATTTACTTCTAAATATATATGTGAGCGCGTGCTCGCATGTACCCGCACACTTTACTATCACTGTCCTGGCCACTCCTGTCACCCTCGATCTCTTTATCTCATCCTCTCTCTCTCCCCCTCCCCATCTCTTCCTCTCTCGTTCTCTCGTGCTATTGTTTTCCATCTCGTTCGCTTCGCCCTCGTACGATGGCATTTTTCACCCTCGCTTATCCAACGGAGGGTACCCCCTCGCTTGGGGGTTCAGCGTTCTGGTACTCGCTTTAATGCTCGTAAGGGCCTTGTCTAATATCCACGGTCAAGGGAGAAGAGGCATTAAGGGGCTGATCCGAGAGTTGCCGCTCTCTGGCAACTGTCGCCCGCGCGATAGAATTACTAATATCGATCCTCTCGCCTCTTCTCCTCTTCTATCCTACCAGAACAGCACTCGAACTTTATACCCGTCGCCAACACAGCACCAGATGCAGCTTGACGATATTTTATACTTTTATCACGTTATATTACTCCCTTCAATTTTATCATCACATACCCCACGTGTTTTTGTCACTATACGGCGCGTGCCTAGACAAACTGCCACGGAGCAATGAACTTTCGATCTCTCTGTCATTGCGTATTCGACAATTAAAGACTCGCAATTCTTGCGTAGCTCTCACGAGCTTGACGTCTTCACGAATCATGTTGAAGTTTGCATCGTTGGGGTGCAACGCAATTTTTTTTTTTCTCGAGCAGAACTCGTTATTATTTTGCAATAATTTGGTCCGGGCAATAAAACGATTCTCTCTCGCGATCTGAAAACTAAAGGGACACGAAAAGTTGCCATAATTTTCTGAATTCAATAAGTAATTAATAGAAAATGCATTTTTCGTTGAATCTCAACGTTGCGAACTTCAGAACCATTTTTTATTTTTATTTTTATTTTTTTAAGTTTGAAGCTACCCGAAATTTGATGACTCGATCGACTTATTAGCTCATTGAATTGTTCTTTGATCGATCGCATGGAACGAATTTTTATTATTTATTTATTAAACTAGGATTTATACTCTTGAGCCAACGGCCGATGCACGACTTTCGAGCCCAACGAAGTTTTTACTATCGCGATCGTTATATGCGGGTTCTTGCTGTGTGTGGCATGTGTTCCCTGAGAGGAAGGGTGTGGTTGAAAGGGCGAACGATTGCGAGAAGAGCCAACATACGTGGGCGCATCCCGGTGTCGAAATCTTTCTTTACAAATTATGCAGGCGAAACTCTCATTGTCATCCATTTATGAGTGCAGAAATTTCGTAACGATTTTTTTCTTGTTCGTGTTTTACAATCATTGAGCACACATACTCCGACGTTTTTATTTATTTAAAGCCTTTTAACTCTCGATCGTTTGCAGATTTGGAAGCTGGCGCTAACATCAGCGGCGACGATGATGGGTGAGTGAAAAAATAATCAGAAAAAAAATGAATTTCCTATGCATGATCTTTGGCTTTTATTTTGTCGGCATTGAAAAATGTTCATTTAATTCTTCGAAAATAATGGTTTTTGTCGAATTCGTCGATTGCCTATTCCGACCTGACCGCATTTTTTTAAATAGTCAAACTGTTGGACAAACAATGAGGAAGTAAGTTGAGCACGATTACGTTTTAACCGCAACCTGCATCGTTTCATAGGATGCGCAATCTTATCTGAGGCCAGCGGCTAAGGCATTTCCTCCCTTGACAATTAAGAGACTGAAAAATACGTTATAAATACGCGTTAGCATTGGAAACTCGAGCGTTTCTCACGATAACAATGTTTTCCTTGGTCTTTCTTTATTTTTTTTCGCTTCTATAATCCCCTTTGGAAGATTCCGATCAGTGCCTCGGAGGAATTCACACACGCGATACTAAACTCCCACGATTTATCTCCTAAGAATTCATTGGACTTTCATTGGATTGTTTCGTATGTGTGTATCGTTGAGTACATTGTACTCCGCACCTCATATCCGCACCCTCATAAAAGACGGAATATACGTGCCGAGTCCATAAAAATCTTTGGCAATACGCCCCGTGGATGTTTCATTGGTTTTCGTACTGCTACCGCCACAAAACGGTTATACCATAAACGCGGAATATCAATGCATGTCCGTACGCACAGTCAAGAGACACGGTGGCCTATCTTTCTCGCTCCCTCCACCAGCATTGACCCATAAAGAGCAAAAAGGAAAAACCTACACACTGAGACGGTCCAATGAGCCTCGGGAATGTTCGTTTAAGAAAAGAAACGAAAATTCTGTTGAATCGATCGGGATCCTCAAGATCTCAGCTGACTGGCGCCATTCGTCGATGAACGAAGCTTCTGCGAAACCGACACGAGGAACAGTACTGCCGCACCTTCCGCTCGTATTTTCCCAATACTTTTCCTGGAAAGTTGAGTCTGTGGCACGAGGACAGGCTCGCACGAAACTTCGTAAGGAAATATCAAGGAGCCGTCAAACCCCGGCGCATTGCAATTTTCGGTTGGTTGTTTTTTTCCTCTCCATTTGCTCCATCTCCGATGATGCCATTCGAGCTGTGTTTATATGCGTGTCGGTGCAAAGGGGCGCTCTGTGTAAGGTGAGCCTTCGCCAGAAAAGCTGTATGCTCTGCTGTAGGCTCGTCCTCGAACCAGTGAATACGCTAGGACAGGCTTTTTCTCTCGCTAAAAGAAATACGTGCCGACACTCTTGAAGATCCTCTCCGGAATGCACCGAAATGGACCGAAATACCACCACATTAATCTCTTCGTTTTCCCTCTCTTTTCCTGCTTTTCCTTCTTCCCTCCTCGCTGCAAAGCTCCGATGCTGGGTTTCCTGGCGGATTCGAAAGAATCGGAATGAAGGTGAGAAAGAGCCACGGAGAGAGATAAAGAATGAGCAGTATAGACAATTCTTAACCAATAAGGTCGAGCTATGGCTAAAATTCTTCAGCCCCCTGGCATTCCCATGAATTCTCTCTCTCTCTCTCTCTCTCTCTCTCTCCGTCGATCGAGAGACACCACACACAGTTTACAAAACACCCTCATGGCGGCAGGTTACCACGACATATACCACATCCTCGTGCATGCGTCTGAGTGTGTGCATCAGGTTGCATACAAACCGCCTCCGAAAAGCTCGTGAAACTTCCTTTCGCTTTGAGGATGGCCACTCTTCCGTCCTCTTTACGTACTTGGTCCATCTGTGGCCTGCTTATATACTTTATAACGTTCGTTCTGCTATTTCTCTCCTTTTTTTTCCTTTTTTTTTGCCTCCTTTTCGTTCTGGGTTGGAAGTTTACTGGTCACGACCTCCCTGTGAGTGGGTGGACTATATAACCGAGACCAAACCTATCGGCAATACCTTCCACGAGCTCATCTCATTGGCAATGAATCCATCCAGACTCTCAAAAGTCCGTTGAGTCCTCGATGCAAGGTGGAAGCAGGCGGAATACAGGTACGACACCATACAGCGGCGCATTGTAACCTCGTGTCGTATATTTCCTGCCTTCACTTATTTTTATTCATCCTTACTTGCCTTTTCGCTCCTTTTTTTTTGCACCTTCATTCAACAATTAGCTAGTTCAGGGTCGTGCCTCCTTCCAATCCCTCCGCGCGAAACACACTCTGGAATTCGTTGATGGGAACCTCCGTGTATACACGGAATATTTATGGGCATGTTAAAAATCTCATCGTAGTCATGAAAAAATTCGAAAAGGGAGGAACTGAACTTTTATGCAACTTTACCTTGCCACTTGCCCTCCTTACCTATTTTTCTTGCCACGAAAGTTGCAGCTTGCTTATCCTTTATCGATATTATTAACAATCACTCGATTAATATTATTTTAGCAATTTCTGGGACTATTGCTTGGTCGGTAACGTCGAGTTCTCGTTTATCGAATACCAAAAGTAAAATTATCCCGATATTTTGTCTCTCGCTTTATTGTAAAATAAAATGTCTGGCAAATATCAATGGAAAAGAAAATTCCTATACGTGTATTTCTGTTGCTGTCGTTATAAATAATGGATCAGCTACGTTTTTGTGCCGCTTCCATGTTTCCTTCACGAGTGCAGTAACCAGAATTATTTTTTTTTATCGTCCACCGATCGTTCAGTAAAAAACTGTCTGCAATTATAATTTGAACAACAAAGTGATGGGATAACAAATTTTGCAAAGAATGCCAATTTTTTATTTCTCAATTTAGCTGTCGAGGCTTTGGAGAGTTGGTCATTTAACTTTTCAACGAGAAACAGACACAAACGCACACTTACGAAAGAAAAAAGTTGCCTATTCATTAATTACGTGATTCAATTTTCTTAATCCTGGAATTCATGTGTCTGCACCGCGAGAGCCCCAATCTCACGATCGTCACCGATACACGAATCTTCCTTCCCACTTTTCTTTCTTTTCGTTTTCTCATTGCCTTCGATTTTTTGTGCTCTTTTTATTTTCGATAATACACTTCATTCAGGATTTATGTAGTGGGCGTTGCGGCGTCGAGACACACGTTCGGCCGGTGCATTGAACGGTCTCCCTCTCTCTCTCTCTCTCTCTCTCTCTCTCTCTTTCTCCCTCACTCTCTGTGTTTACTTCTTGGGGAAGAATATCCCAAGTTCTCTTCCTTTCTCTTGCCTTCTTTTCCCTTTGCCAAGGCAGGTCCAACGAATTTACGTTGTGGTCGAGACTTTAAAGAGACAAAACGGTTATTCCTTTCGCTTTGGAGCCAGAAGGAGAAGAGAAATCGAGCACCCACTCTCACAGAATGAAAAACTGGAGTCGGGGGAAAAATCTGTAGTCGGGACAAGCACCCAAGTACCAGGCTACGTTTCGTCCTCTTGCGGAAGTCTTTTGTCGAGCGCACGCAGAAACGAGTCGCACTCTTTTACTCTCTTACGCACTCGCACTATATCTATAGATATATCGAGACAGCCATTCACAAAGAAGTCTCAACGATTATAATTCGTCTCGAATACTTTCCACGATTTCCCCGTATTTTCACGTTCGATTTGGCCGACTATGATCTCGAATTGTGTCCAGAATTAGACACGCCTTCGATTCGCCACTTTTACCAGCTTTTTTCCATGTATCTTCACAGTTCTCGCGCCTTTTTAACTCCCTTTTCCGTGAAACCCAACTCTCGTCTCAATTCTCAAGATCCTCATGCTAAAAACATTTCATTACTTTCTTCACCATATACGGAGTTTTTTTCTCAGTTCTCATCAAATACCGCGTGCTTTATATTTTCTTTTCATCAAATACATAGATCGAGATCCATCGTTCCAAGTTGTAGCGACAAAGTTATCGTTTCACCAAGTTCTTGTTTTCTCATTTTATTTTACAATCGTTTCGATGAATATTCGCCCGACTCGCATTGTTTTTATTGTTCTACCTTAACTCTGCGGTAGTGAAATCATTGTCTTCGAGGATTTTACGAGCTTTCTTCTCAACAACTTTTCTGACCGCCCCTCATAAAAACTTAACGGCTTAAATATTTTTCACGGATATTTGGCTTCCACTCTTGTACTGCGGTCTCGAAACTTATGAACATTTACGCCGTGACACGATATTTAGTATCGTTCCTTACAACTTACTATGGTTTTCCTCGGTTTATAGCTTCGTAGCGGTCGATTCCTCTACTTTATTTCTGCTGCTTTATTCTTCCTTGAAACTTCTCGATTTTCAACAAATTTACACTCGGGGTGGCTGTAAATTTAAGAAACAAAAACTCGCCACGAAAATGTTTTCGTTAGAAACAAATCTTAACAAAAAAAATGTTGATCCAAAATCATTTGATTTTAAACCGAAACTAATTTTCAACACGGCTCTCAATACTTTTCTGACCATTTGTGGTATTCTAACGAAATTTTTTTTGCATCTTTTTTGTACTAGCTTCGAGCTGTTGAATTACGTTGGCTCTGATAGTTCCTCTCGTGACTGTCAGAGATACGTCATTGTTCATCATCGTTAGGATAATTCCTTCAGTTATATTGAGTTAATTAGATTTAAGTGGGTGCAATTAACAATATTTCTTCGCTACGTGGAGGAAAGTGGAACCGACTGTCAGCTTTGGAGAAATAGCAATGCAGGATAACCCTGAATTCTTGTCGAATTTTACTCCAAAAGTCGTAGAAATTCATCAAAAAATACAAACTTTCTTTTTCAAGGTTAAAATTGTTTCTCCTCATGGTTCCTCCTTGTACTCCGGCGAGTTTATGAAAACTCGGCCCACCAATTTGCCCCACTTTATTCACCACTCAACTGTTTCTGTACGGGATCCCCCAAATGTTGTGCGAACGACTGCGTATCGCATTGGCGCAAGAGGACAAGACAAAACTGTGGAAACTAAGAAAATTTGCAAACTAATTTTAATGGAAGCCAAAAACGGTCACCTAACCAAGTATCGAACCTGCCGGGCTCGATCCTCCCTCACTCCCCCATCCCATTGCGTGCTGCATGGAAAACTTCATGTCCTGTCACTAAAAATTAATATTTTACACAGAGAGACACTTACAAAGAGAAAAATGCAACGCCCTCTCCGTTCTTAGTGCGGCGTATTTTTTTTTTTTTTGTTTCAATTCTTTGTGCATGACTTTTCTATATGTTCTATGATTGATGACTAAATTTCGAGTTGATATTGTGTCGCAGAATAGTTTTCGAACCGACTCAGTTAGCACACAACAATTCGTTCTTTATTCCGTCATCGTTACGGATTACTGTTCTGACCCACTTACCCGCGTAACCCCCTCTAGAAATTCTGCCCATGAGCATGGCATATGGGCACGAAATACGCGATAACGACGGCCAGCCGAAATAAAATAAAATGCACGCTATCAAAAAAACTTTTTCAAACTTCAAATCTCCAGACCTTTGTGTAATACTGCGATTAAACAAATATTGAACAATTTTATAATAATTTTCTAATACAAGATGCGATTTCCACACAGAGAAAATATCAATCATTAATAACAATTACAATATTTTAAATTATCAGGTTATGATAGTTCCCTGCTACCATTTCGCCCTTGTGAAGGATTTTAACAATGAGACTGACGTTTGCATTGATGGAAAAAAAACGAAAATTCTATTTTCCAATCGTTATTTTGGTAATTAATCAACTTTTTGCATTTTTTTTCCGTAAATTCAGTTTTTGAATGACAAAAAAGTCTGCCCCACTATTTTCAATAAATATCTCCAGAATATTTCGCAATCTGCTGAAAAAAAAAAAAATCAGTTTTCGTTGCATTTCAACGATGCGAACGTCAACATCGTACACGTAGGACATAGAATCGCGTAAACGTTGACGTTATTCGCCAAATTTCCATATTTTTCGCTCAATATCAGATGACAAATTACATTAGAGAACGATGTCAAAGTAATTATTTATATAATTTCATCTCCGTGTATGGATTTTCGTTGGCCATCGGGGAATCATGAAAATTACGGAAATGAGGGTGGTATTTAATATATTTGTTCTTTTTGCAACTGGAAATGAGACACTGAATGAAAAATGTAGCGTTTAATTTTGTCGAATCGTTGCAAACAATAAAAAGGATTGATGGTCCTCAAGGGGATTGTTTCTTTCCGAAGAAACTTGCCAACGGGCGAACCGAAGGGTTGACGAAGGTTTCGTTTCGCTCATTCAACCCTCCCTCGGGGGGGATTAATATTATTTTTTTTCTCGCAATGTACTCGCGTGCCACCCGTTAACCTCCTTCGGCGAGCCGTCCATTAGTCTCTTTGTTGCAATTATCGGTATTGTTGCTCCGTGATCTCTGTCATATTGTCGAAGGGGTGCAAACCCTTCGTACTTTTTTTTTCTCAGACACCGCATTCGCTATTTCATGATTCTAACAGCGCATGTACTTGCAGCCCCTGGACAGTTTCTGTCACGCGTTACAAAAAATCAACCGTCATCTTAATGAATTCTAATAGATTCGGGAATAAGTTGTTTATATTATTAAAAATATTAGAAAAAAATAGATGCAATCTAATATCGGTTTTCCGAAATTGACAGTTTTTTGAAACATCAATCATTTTTACATAAAGACTCGATTCGATTGTTGAGAAAGAAAACAATATTCTCATTCAAATGTCCTAACCGTTGGAGTGACTTTTTTTAGTCCGCCTCCACCTCGTAGAAATCGCATTTGCATCTCTTCGTCGACCAAGGTGAACGTCAGAGCGCAGCGAAACATTTATTCCGGTAAAACGTTTCCTCGAATCGTTCAATGAAAAAGAAAAAAATAAGGAATTGAGGTAAAAATAAAATTTCACACCTTGTCATGCTCGAATTTTCTCGCTTTTCGCTCGATATTCATTCTTATTGCTATTTCAAGGCGCGCGACTTATGAAAACGATGGGATACCCGACTCGTTTTCTTGTATACTAATGAAATTATACGGATCGCGTATAATACCCTCGTGCCCCTGTCAAGCAAGTCCAAGAGACCTCATCGCGTTCGTTGTCAACCGGATGTGAGGCTACGGGTCAAACCCTTTTTCGTACGGCCAACCATACACCAATTTCGCTGAGCTCAGATATATGCCTGTGCGTCTACGTGCAATCGCTTATTCGTTGCGAGTCACTACTCTGTCCTATACAAAGTTGTACCATTAGCTCGCCCTTGACTCCCGTTGACTCGCATATACACTTTAGCCACAAAGTGACTCGGTGTCCTGCCCCAAAATTCCCAAACAATTATTTCCCCGCGCGGTCCTTTTTTCGCGCCTACGTTTCTACTGCTCCACCTCCCGCACATTTTTCCGAACGTTTCAATTTTTTTTTCATCCTTCGAAACCCTCATTCGATACCGACTAGCCGCACCCTTCAATTTAATGATGACGCCCGTGGAAAAACTCCTTTTACCCTCCGAGAAAAATGATCTGCGAAAATTCAAAACTTCTTCATACATAAAGTACATTCTATGCTTCTTGAACTATAAACCAATCTTTTCACTATATCTGACCCATTACAAAATAACGGATTCAATATATTCTTTACATTTCGAATAATAAATAAATAAATGTAAACAGATCGAAACGAACAATCGCAAAGAAATCAAATCGAATAATATGGTAAATTTCTCTTAATTTCATGCTCGCACTATATGGACATTAATTCGTGTTCGTGCTGATTATACTTTCCGCCGTTTCGTGAGATTTATTTCGTATTTTTTTTTTATCTCTCCCCCCGGTGGTAAATAAAAATAAGATAAAAATTGGACAATCCGGTAAAACGAGCGTCTTGAGAATCCGTATTCTAAGGAGTTTTGACAACGCGTGTCACACTTCGATGTACTGCTCGCTAAAATCTCGTTTGTCCCCCAATTTTTCTCTCATTTTTCCGACCTCCGTTGACAAAAGATAAGGTACGCTCGAAATTCTTGTCAAAGAGTTATAGCCGTTGTTACCAGCATTGAGGAATCTCCACCGAGGATTCTCCGCCAGATAATCTGTAACGAATAGTCCTGAGAACAAATCAGTCCTAACGAGCGTGACTCTCGGGCAAAAGCTGCTAAATATCCGTAAAAATGGAAAAGGGCATGAATTTTTTTGTTCGCTGCCAGGTGAAATGAAAGGGTGGGTCTCTTCATACTTATTATTATGATTATTTTTTCACCCTTACGAAATATCACTTGCACCCTTTGAGCAATGAAAAGCGCAAATAATAAAAAAAATTGAGCTCGAACGTTAATTTAAAAGCGATAATAAGCCGAGGAAAGTGCGAGACGGAATTTTTCGTCTTTCTATAGCCGCAACCCCTTTTTTCAGTTTCGTTATTTAGTGTGGAACGTTTATCCGCCCTCCTTATTTTCTCACAGTGGATATAATATCCTTGAAATTCCGGAATCGAATTCGCAAGATGAGCTTGAGAAGAAAAATCGGGGTGAGATCACGCGACGAAATTTCCGGGAAACTGACGCTTAGGAATTTTCCCTTCGTCCTTCATCGATATGTCTATATACTTAAGAATAAAAAGTCTATAGGAAATAGGCGCGCGTGTACTTAAAGGACCCCGTGCGTTCCCACGTGGTAGGTGGCGCGTAAACGGCTTTATGTTTATTGTTGTACTCGTGCGCGCGTTCTCATCGTGTTATAATACAAATACATTATGGTACACATTATATCCGTGCATTCATACATTTATCTCCTACGCTTTTGCTATGAAGCTGTATCAATTGCCATGTGAATTTCGGCACAAGCTAACGCCCGCCTTTTCTCACATATTCCTGCTCCGTACGGGACACACGAGGCTGTGTGTGTGCTCGTGGGTAAGTTCGTTTCCAATCGCTCGAGTGCCCGAGAAGATATAAGGGCAGGTATTCCATTCCGGTGCGGTTTAAAGTTTAAATACCTACGTCGGAATAAGCGACGTGCGGGCGAGAGGGGGCCGGAAGGGAAAAAGGAATACGAAAAGACGAGGAAGAACGGTACGGGGGAGACGAATCAAGATGAAAAATATTGACAATCAGTTCAGAGTGCCTTGAATAATGTCGAGTAAATAAATAAATTGAGATCCATCATTGCCATCATTTTTAACAAATTTTCATTGAAATTCGATTATGGTTTTTTAAATTGTTCAATCGGAAGGAATTTTCTTTTTCTGGCGAAAATGACGGTGTGGTATTCGATAGAAAGTAAATACAAGCGTCGGATAAATAAAGTAGAGAGCGTTTCTGAACAAGGGAACGCGTATGCTTGCATTTTTCTTCCTTCGACGTATTTTTATTTCACACAGTGTAGTGGGTGCTCGAAGATAAAGTGGGAAAAAGAATGAGGGGGTTGAAATATGTCGGGAAAGGGTAAAAAGGAAAAAAAAACGACTGTGAACGAAAAGTATATGTAAAGGGCAAAAGAAAAGAGGGGAAAATGGTGCGACCCCGGGGAAGATAGCGAACAAGACTTTTTCTTGTGGATCTGAAGATATAAGTATAGTTTTCCCACTCATTGTATGCTCAGTTCGTGGCATAGTGTGAGTACACCCGCACCGAACGGACTTGGGAAACAGGCCGAGAGAGAAAGGGAGAGGCTTTCGGTTGAAGTCCATAGTATTCGTTGGCGCGGCCTCGTTCGTTCATTCAAGAGTTTCGTTCATTCATCCGAATTCCACGGCGACGTAATTCGCTCTCTCTCTCTCTCCCTCGCTCGGTGGTATTAGCTCCTTGACAGTGTGCTCGAATTTTCACTCCATCCTCGTATACGATTTACACTCGTGCTGTGTCCTCTGGATCTGTTGTACTTCACGATTCCTTTCCTTTTTTTACGGTTACATCTTGCAGCCATAAAAAAAAAAAAAACTATCGCTGGCTACGTTTCAATGGACTGTCGAGTTTTCATGCCGTTTTTTCGTCTCTAATACCATGCTTATTCGGTTAATCTTCCTGGCGGAAAATGGTCTCAGTCGCAACATTTTTTTCTCTTTTTTTCTCTTTACGACCAACTTATTCGCGCGTGGAATTTTTTTCTCGCCCCAACGAACGAATAATCTTCCCTCGAGAAGTGCTCGTTGACAACTCCATTTACCCTTGAGGTTTTCGACAAATATTTTTGACTGTTTCCACGACATATTCGGATTCACGTTTGGGTTCGTGAATTGTTTACTCATTACTAAGTACAATCGATCCTCTTTAAAGAAAAAGCATTCTTTATTTTTTTCCCTTGTAGAATAATTAACATTCTGGAACACATAGCATGATGTGAGCAAATGACATTTTCCTGGATTCTCAAATGGGAAAACTTGAAAGGAACTGGATAAAATCTTGCAATTGTGTGTTTGAACTTTTTTCACGTGGAAATCGCCAATTTCGCTGTTCGACTCTTCCAAGAGACGGGAGAGTGAACGAATAAATCTCGCAAACGTCGATTGGAACCAAAAGAAAGGGAGAATTTCTAATTGCGAGCTTACCGGAGATTAACCACAAGAAAAGTTGCTGTTTATGGCGTTTGTGGGATCTTTGTTGCCCGATTCATTTTCGCAATTCTTGGTAAATAGGTGCAAATAGATCGTATACACATTCCGGTGATTGGGCGCTGTCAAAGAAGTTTGCCGACGTCAAAAATGGTGAGAGGTTTTAGCAGGTGACGTGAAAGGGTGCTATAGAGATCGTAACGCACGTTTGGTACGTGCTACTCCTTGAAAGATTTACCAGTCTAATATATATATATATATGGAAAATGGTTTTTCCGCGTCAGCCGGATATATACGTATCCACGGGTCAGTACCATTGTCGGGTTAGTTCCTTTCTCATCGTTCTTTGTGAATTGGTGGTTTCCGAGGTGTGTGGCACCAGGAAGTATCCTTCTTTCTTCGCCGACAAATTTCTCTGAGAATTCTCGACGGTGAGAACGATCGATTTATCGATTCTCGTCTACTCACCTTCCGGAAAATATTTTCATGTCAATTGTCAATTTTGGAGCCAACCTTCAATCTCCTTGAGTAAGTGCGACCGTAGGAGAGGAAATTTCAACTGAATCAAAAAATTTAATCGAATAAGATACTGAGAGATTCTCATGAGCAGGATGATACACTTATCTAGCGAAATAAAAATATTTTACCTTTTTTCAAACATTGCCGCGAGTAGAAAAAAATTATAGAAAAAATAACTACGACCTCCTAGTTCCTAGTACCATATGTATCGTCTCTGTGAGAGACTTTTGCAAAAATATGTGGAGTTTCATGTGGGATTGAGCAAAAATATCCAAATTTCGCGCAAAATGTCAAATTTCCCGTTATTTTCAATAGAATTTTTTTTTTCTTCTTAATTTATTCCAATTGAAATCAGTTATTGAAATATAACAATAAATAGTTGCGAGGAGAATAGAATGAAAAATTACCGTCTCCGCTAAAATACTTCAGAGGGGACGAAATACTATTTTTCGATATTATTTTCTCGCGTTGCACGTGTAAATATTTTACTTTTCACAATCTCGGAGTAAAGTGAACGTCAGGTATCCGATTATTTACTTCTTTCAATGCCATTGTCGGATTATATTTCCTTTCAGAATATATAATCGGATATTTGTGCGTAATCTCAACCGATGATTGAGGCATATTTTTCTACATTTTTTATGAAACTCCCAGAGTTTCTGCTTCTCAGGGATGACAAATAATTTGCAAACATTCCAAGCCTAGGAATAAAACAGAATACATTGAATAATGAAATGATTCGAGCCGAGGAAGGTAACGTTTTAACAGTCTCTATGGAAATAACTGTTCAGCGTCGTGTCATCAATGATTTTTTGGTAATTTGGTGGAGGTTTTTTTTTTCAGTAATCATTTCTATTTAATTTGCTATAGAATGATGAAAAAATAATAATTTGATAACTGGGTATAGGCAAACGACCCTGGACGATCCATATCGCGTCCTTCTTTCGTGCATATGCATAAACGCTCGTAAAAACACTGTATCCATGTGCCATAGTGTGAAATGTATCACTAATGAGTCTTGATTCGAGGCGCTTGACCGAGAGAAGAAAAAAAAATAACGTTTGTATAATAGAGTCATTTGAATATGTGGGTCACAGGTGGTGGTGGTGGTGGTGGTGGTGGTGGTGATGAGATTTTGTAATTCTCGTTGGAGTCGTTGGGCTTGGTCCAGCGGCGTTCCCGCGCGCGGGATCTTTCTCTCCCACCAGAGCAACGTATTCTTGACCGCCTACGAGAACCGCGCGTCGCCAACTACTTTTTCATGGCTATATGTACGAGGAACCATTGTCTGACCGACGGTTGGGAAAAGGGTTGTCAGTTGGTTCACAGATTTTCGCCGCTCTCCCAGTGCATTATTTTCAGTTCACATCGTGCTCTTTGTTTGCGGTCGCTATGTGAACGATTATTGAAAGAAAATCATATCTCGGAAACTCAATGTTGGAAGAAAAACGATTATTTATGCCTTTGCCATGGTTTGACTTTCGGTATTTGATAGAAATTTCATTCCCGTTTCTTTCCAACTTTTCACATCGCTTTCGTCCTTTGGGTTTCCATACCGAATTTTTAAACGGACATAGCGAATTTATGATTATCACTTTTCTCTTATTTCCCCGTTACGATCAGCCCCAAAATTAATCGAGGGTTTCTAAAATCTTGAATTTAATCAGCCAGAATGAGTTGGAGAACCCCTGGAGTCCAAATTCTTATTTTTTAATATTTACGAACGGTCCTACAGAGTTCTCCGCTCTTAACAAACCCTTTGGCCCATGAGCAGACTCTGCTTCTCTCCGTTTTCGTGTGTATACGCGTTGTCGCTCCTTAATAAGTCTTTGTTATTTCTTCTCATATTTCCATCGCGCAAAACCATTTTTTCTCAATTCTAAGCCCGACCTCTATTTATATCTGGATTTTTCAATTCCCTGTTGAATATTATCTCCGCAATCGCGTGCGACTTACTTTGTTGATAATATTTTTGTTAATCCGTGCTTTTTAAAAGGCGAGGAAAAAAATAAGAATTGGCTCTACAGTCTTGTTGGAGCTTGAGAGATAAAAGCAAATATACGTTTTAGCGTTGGAATTAAACGCGCAGATTTTTTTCACCATCTTTAACTCTTTTCCTTCTGCCCTTTCTCCGACGAAATATCTCGCTGTCTCTATCGTCGTTCGCCTCTCTTTCTCTTTCTTTCTCTCATTTCGTGGCGACCGTTAAAAAATAAAGCAAACAAACGCGAAGAGATGGAGAAAGAGGAGAAGCTCAGCGGCAAAATCGTACCAAGTAGTGGAAGGGATAGACCACCGGAGAGCCCTGAACAAAACCTTATCCCCCGAGTAACCAATAACGCCCACGGCTCTTCGGTTCTTTTTCAAAAGTGTATGCGTGTCCTGCTGCGTGCTAGCGCAAGACGAGCCTCATCTCGCGTGTTGGTGCCGCGAGAGAGCTTCCAGCAAAGCCTCCTCTTCGGCTCTTCTTATTCTTCACCACACATGTGATTTAAATGGCCAGACATTTAAACCGCATATATACATTAGTACTTTCTATATACACACACCACTTTTTTCTCATTCTCTCCTCTTACACGACAAGTGCAATTCAAGGACGTCTTTCGTGAATACTTCTTTTCCCCATTTCGAACCACAAATTCTCTCCTTCCTCTCATCCCCCCCCCCCCCCCCCCCCACCCCTGAAAACCTTGGGGGGAAACCTGGGCCACTGCACATGTACAGAAAGAAATAATACAATTGGGGGTTT